>MU271350.1:0-85302 GCA_021432655.1 Atractiella rhizophila
TGGAGCAGATCCAGCCAAAAATTGACCCTCAAAGCGGTGTTTACATGAAATTAACGGACCCGTGCCCTAACGCGTAACGCCCAAAACACAGGTTCCTCTTTCTCTTTCGGCTTTTCAACCCTCTAAAAATTCTCGCGAAGAAATCAGATAATATGGGAACTCACTATCCTCCACCAGTACTGACACATTTATTAGCGCTGCGAAGTGCGAGATAACAATGAGTATATATGCATTGAGTATGTAAGGAAACTACATTACCTGCGAAGTGCGAGATAACAATGAGTATAAGTCTTGCACTTGCAGGTTTACAAGCTTTTATAACATAGAGATCCCTGTGGCAAAAGATTGGCCACAGTTCCAGAAAGTGCTCGAAGGAAACTAAACGCGCAAGTGCGCAAGTGGCGAAAGGAGGAGGCGCACGATTCTGTCAACCATTCCGTAACTCCCCTCACAATACCTCTGCATACTAACTGTCAAAGGGTTTAGCACGGCCGCCAGGAAAACATACAAACATACAAAAACAAAACAGCAGTGCAAGGAGTACTAGTAGAATCCAGTAGGATGCCTTGAGCAGTTGTTCTTGCTTGAGCCGCTCTTGAAGCAGGTGCTCTTGCTTTTTGAGCATTTGCTCCTGCTGTTCTTGTTGGTGTGTGATGTGGCTCGTGGTCCAGTCGGAGATTTTGAATATGACCGTCAAAAGGGAAACAATGCTGAACGGGATCATTTCTCTGCAAAAGCATGCCCCATTAATATTAGCCCTCTTATGTCGTTAATACACGGCTGACGGCCATTGAATGTGAAGAGAGACGAACAAACCAAAGACCAGCGGCAGTTTGTCCGCCTAAAGAGCTGACCTAGGGTAAGAAAGGCGGCTTTTGACGAGCTCCAGGGCATGGTCTTTTATACTCAGCCATTGTTCAATTAGATTACTGGGATCCTTATCCATGCGCGGTTGATGCGCGATGTACATCAGCAGTCATACGAATCATTCAGATCTGGAATGGCCGATAAACAGCAGCGGACAAAGAAGTAAACTTTAACGCCTGATGTCTGCATTATGGATAGGCGGGGGTCATACATCCATTTTCGAAAAAGAAAGAAGGCAAGTTGATGTCGTTGATCTATTGCAGTGCTCTCATCTCCTCTGCAACATGCATAGGAATTGAATCCTCCTCAGTAGCAGCAAAAAGAAAGGCGATGGAGGAAGTGGGCCAGGACGGGTCGAAGAGCGAATCATGGAACAGGCGATATCGTCAGTGATGATGCTTTTATTCTTCATTTCGAACTATCTCTTGAGATTTTGCCAGGCTCAGTGCCAGTTTGTTATGAGGCAATGCGAGCATTCAACAATTCCACTTTCAGGTGAACCACGTGATGGTGGAGAAAGAACTGGCGCGGCTCCCCGATGGTCAAAGCTATCTGCAGTCAAAACATGAATGGCGTTGAAGCGACGAACTTAAACATATGGGCTTGATGACTTGATGACTTGCATGCTAGTTAAGGTTGGAATCCTAGAATGTCATGAAGTGTTCAGATTTCTCGAATTGAAAACGCTCGTTGAATACAATTCCTCCGGTGCCCCAACGAACAATTCTCGCACCCCCGCGGAAGAAGTCGATGAGTACGATGAGAGGCGGTGTTGAAATGTGCAACATCGAACAGATAGTGAGAACTTGGCCCAACTCCACAATTCTCGTACTCCAGTTAGATGTGTCGAAAGGATCATCGTTCCAAACTTGGCATCTGCCGCCTGCAGCGCACAAGAGTTGGAAGCTGTGACTAGTCGCTGCAACCCTACCAGAAATTGCGTTTCAAAATGGCGAGACTGGATCTTTACTGCCCTTGTCAAGTAGGGGCAGTGTTGCAGTTGTTTCGTCAAGCGAAGTTGTGGGGAAGACTGAATGCATTCGACATCGATGAAATTTACAACCTGAACACTATCGAGCATTAGAACTTCTCAGCCTCTTGTTTCCATCTGCTTCCATTGCCACTCGTTTCCTCTTGCTACTCAAAAGAAGAGTGTCCCTAGGAACTGCCTCGTCTGTCCGACTTCGCCATGTTCCCCTCTCGTCCTTGAGAGCGTCCAATAAACCTTCGACATAAAGTTGTGAGTGCTCATTCGAGCAATCCTCTGGTCGGCCCTCTCATTGGCCACCTTCATTATCTTCTCTGGTGCTTCATACCCCTGCAAATCGTCAAGAATTTGATCTATTAATTCGCTGCGAGCGATCAAACGGTCCGAAAGACTTCGGAAGAGTTTCCGGATTAGTTGATGAAGTTCGTCAGTGGCGACCTTGAGTTCGTCGGCGCCACCCAAGACAATGCCTTTTCGGCCATCGACTGTTGACCAAATGTCGCCCTTCATTCTATTGAAGTGACTGAGCAAGTGTTCTTGTTTTTCCTCTCTCAATCCGCTTTGTGCGTATGATATAACCGTCCAGGTCAGAACGTAAATGAACGATTCAATGTCGTCTTCGGGCTCGTGGGGGACATCGTCCTCTGAGAGGATTCCTTCTAGGAGTCGACGGGACATGAACTCGTAAGTGCCCTGTCCTACTTGTTATTTACTGTACGAGAGTATTGAGAAAACACGTACTGTTCGCTCTCGCGAAGTGGGAGGGTCACTTGTTTTCTTTGCAAACTCCCAATCAATCAAATATCCCTTTAGCCCATCTTCAATTGGGCCAAGAAGGATGTTCCCGAAAGAGACATCACGATGCAACATTTTGAGGTTTCTCCAGGCTGCATAGTGAGCTGTGTACCAAACCTGTTGGATGAGATTCGTTTTCCGAGGAAGACAGGAGCAGCTCACCCTCAAAAGCGTCTGAAAATCCCTTCACGAGCTCATAACTACTTCTGAATTTGCTGAGCGGCCGTCCGACTTTATCCAGAACAATTCGATAGTGGACCAACTCAGATTCGTCTTCTTCGGTCATCGAAAGCTTGGCGCGTTGGAATTTGCCACCTACCTCGCCTTCGGCAACAACTTGGAGGATATTTGGAACTTTATTTTGACGTAACTCGGCGTAGATTTCACCTTCGGAAGGGTACTCAGAGTGTCGCCAGGTGTCCTTGAGGAGGACGAGGCGTTTCTGTTCCGGGTCATAGGCCTCGAAGCATCTTGTGCCTCGACCGATAGGTTGATTGTGACGAAAGGTGAAGGGTTCTGAAAGATAGAACGCCTTGTTTTCCACATTTACCTTGAAGATTGGGTTACCAGTGGTAACATTGAGCTTCGCCTTAGCCTCTTCGGCATGATCATCGTCTTCGCGGAGGGTCTGCATCGTCGTGTCGTGTCCCCTTTCGGCATCATCCGCGTGCGTGTAACGCCAAAAGAATTCGCGGAGGTAGGGGGTCGTAATGTAGTCGAACGACGGCGTCACTAGGAAACCTGCACGAGAATGACAGAGAAGACGAGCGGAGTGCTCGCGAACACAGAACGAGAAGACTCTCGTTCTCTGTTGGGAAGAAAGAACCACGCTGCTGTAAATCGTAAGTTGGCCGCGCGCCAATTTTGCAGCATGCGCGTTGCCTTCTGCCACTTTGCCAGCCTGATCATCGCGAAAAGGCTCATCCTTGCGCACCCTCTTGAATTCTCCAAACGACTCCGCTCTCTTCATGACCGTATTGGTCTCCCCATGATAACAATAGAGGACGATATCAGGTTTAATGCCGCTAACGCCATTCACTTGTAGAAAATCTCGATCAGTCTTGCCACTAGTGTTGACGAGCTCCCACGTTTCATTGATGAAAGGCTTCATATACGTTATCTAAAGATATAATATGAAAAGGAAGTTTAAGAAACCAAGACGCTCACGAAGGCGTCGTAGTGAGTGGGTTCGACTCCTGAAACATCCGGTGCTGAGAGGGAGCTGTGGGGTAGGTCCCCGTTGGACGGCAGCATTTGTAGAAACTTGTCCACAGACAATGTTGCGTATTTCCCCCTCATATCGCCGCAGACGAAGTCGTAGGCATCCTCATTTTCTGTCACTGGAATGATTTGACCGTCATGGTTGGAGCTGCTGGCTAGCCGCTTCGGGGTCGGCTTTATTAGAGAGGGATTGGCGGAGTTGCTAGTAGGGGGGGTAGTAGCTTCAGGTTGGGGAGTAAGGGGGGCAGTCGGACTCGTGGCCATCGATATCGTTGGACGGGCCGGGAACTTGGAATGTCGAGTGAGTGGGGTTGGTCTGCGGTCTGCTTGGTCGTGGTGAAGTGGTCGGCCCCCAGGGGTTTGCACATGCGAAAAATAGTTTTGCGCTTCAATTTTGAGAAATTTTGCAGCCAAAAAGCAGGTCAAAACTGATCGACAAGTTTTATCGCCGACAAACCTTGGGCACGGGTCTGGTCTGCTGTTGCAGCGAAGGTACACATACCTGTTGTGACGCAATCAACAAAAAAGACTGTATTGAAGGATGAAGCTTACCGGACGTGCCCGTCCCGCAGTGGTTGCGTGTCCTTGTCGATCCTTGCCTGTCGAAGTCGAAGTGGATGTCAACGTTTGTGATGTTTAAGAAGAACACTCCTTTTTGACAGCATTGAGAGATCAGTTTGCTGTGATCCAGACAACCTTCAAGATGGCAGAAGGGATGCCCAAGATGCCCAGCTCCACAAAGCTGAACTTTGCCCCCGACTTCCCACGATTGGATGATTGCGATTTGATCCTTGTGTTGAAAGATGGTACGGCCTTTGCAATGAAGAGAACACTTCTTCAGCAGCACTCATCTGTCTTCGCTGACATGCTCCAAATTCCTAATATCTGCCGCAATTCAACCCCACCCGAGTCTCCAGAGAATCCGATCCCAGTCGTCTAATTAGACGATAATACTAAAGCTCTCACATTCATTTTGGATATCTTTCATGCAAGAGATAATGATCTGACGCGAGGGAATGAGCTCTCCATGGACTTTCTTATGGAATTATTACAAGTAGCAGATAAATATCAGCTCGCATTCATTGTAGTGATATGCAGGCTGAATGTCATGTAAGTCCAAGCCATCGCGGAGTAGCGGTTTTTCTGACGGTGCCACAGGTGCCGATCGACTACTGTTGATGCTAAGGATGCTATTCGCCTTTATCTCGCTTTCCACGCACTCGGCGACAACACTGGCGTCGAATTCTGTTCAAAGTTAGCCTTAGACCATATACCACTCAGCAATCGTGTCCAGTCTTCTGATTACAAGAATGAAAAATTCTTTGCAGCTAGCGCGATGAATAAATTGGTGCGTACTCCTGACCGTTCTGACACTCCTTCCTTCCTCTCATTGGTCCCTGGAAATCATAAAGTGCCTTACATTTTACGAGCGGCACTTCCTTTTGACGAAGGCAGTACTATCCATGTACAACAGGTACGACTCTGACGCAATTTTCCGAACTCTGCATTCCATGGGATGGAAACAAGCGCTCGAATATTGCAACCAAAATTACTCAAAACTCTGGACTGAGTTGCAAGAATTGACCACAAAGGTATCCTTAGCGTGAATGATCGGATCTGTGGAAGAAGGGTGAGGTTGTTGTGTTGCTGTAGAGCCAATTGGCAGACGTAGGAAGACCTCAGTATGATCGAGCCATTAGACAATAAAGAGGTTGCAAAAGATCAAGCAGACTCATCCCCCCCAAGAGTCGGAGTCGGTCAGCATTATAAATGTGCGGTTTGTGGCTGGTTTCACAAAACCCTCAGAGCAGACCCGGACCGGTCACCTAAGGAGCATCAGAGGCGACCTTGCAGTAGTGGCTCAGTATGAAGCGCCAGATGGGCTCAAGTCTGAACTGCGAAAGTCTTTTCATGTAGGAGCGTGAAACAATGCCGGTTCGGACACACAAATGTCGTACATTGTAATGTTAGGTTGTGGCCTGCAGCACTTCAGCAGCAGTGCCAAACTAGCGTGGTACTGCAGTTTCTTTGCTCAAACCCCCTTCAGCTTACCTTCATCGAAGTACTTCTTTCCGCTGTGTTTCCAGAAGCAAGGAACGAACGCCGGACAACCCGGTCTTTGAAAGAGATCCGAAGGAAGTCAACCGCCACCTTCGCCTTCACGTTACCCTAAGCAGCGCTCAATGCCTAAGATCTGAGTGCACCTCTCCTTCGGGAAAATTTTATTCCCACCAACCCTCCTCGGTATACATCAGAACAGAACAAAATCCTCACAGCAAGGGTGAGCCTTCTGCCCTGTCCCTTTCTGTGCGGTCTTGCCTCTTGGCTTACGTGGGCTCTCGTGCCCTGCCTGAATCAACTCATCCTTGTTATACTGCAATCCAGGCCCGCAAGCATGCACGATCATTCCGCGCACCCACAGGCATACACCCCACCACTCCGTTCTCATATACCAACTCATTGTGACGCTACTGAAGGAACTACTTGCAAAGATGTCATGATCAAGCTCAGCCAAATGAGAACTAGTTGTTTTGTTGTTGTTGTTGTTGTGATCATATTTCAGAGCATACAGACTATAGTCAACGGAGCTCTGTATCACTTGGACTAGCGATCAAAAGTAATGAAAAAGGGTACCAGGAGGAGTTGGCTCATGAATAAAACAGGCAAGCAGTTGAAATGACCAGGCATCACCAGTTGTCTGTCCAGCGGAGAGCTGCTGAAGCATAGCTTGAAAAATGCCTTTGCAGTATCAGACCATGCCGCCTCAGATAGCTGCTTGATGCGATGACGATATCCTTAACCCATGGGGGCAAAAAAGGCTAGCACTGTGAGAAGGAAATGCGGCAACTTTCCACAAAGCAGGGATGTCCCCAATGAGCACAAGAAGCAAAACAGAGAGCACAAGTCCTAGTGTGGTATTGGTGGGCGGCGTACGAAATACTCTGGCTTCTTGCAAAATTTCTAGATCTTGCACAATAGGTTCAAGAATGTTATTGATCGTAATAATCGTAGGCTCTTTCCCTCCCAACGTTAATCCAGCAACGAATAGGTTCTAGGGATGGGCAACGTGCGGTCCCGGGACGGGTTTGGGGAAACCCGTACGTTTCTCAACGTCGACTGACGGCGGGCGGGTGCGTGAAGACGGGTTCCAAAGGTGGAGTCGCACGTCAAGTCGACCGGTTACGGGTCTAGAGTGGGTTCACGTGTCGCGTCTTGCAATACTCTATTCTATTTTGAAGATGTGTACTAGTTTATTAAGCTGAAGTAAGCAAGCAACGTGATGCAGAGGAAGCGAAAGAATAAGAGGAAGAAATGACACAATGGATATAAACTTCATAAATGTCGATTAAGATCCGTTAGCAGCGTCAGCCAGGGCTACCTTCAGTTCCCTCGTCTTCTCATCTCTCTCCAAATTCAACTGAGCCTTAAGAACCATGAGAGCTTGAATGGTGTCCGGTTTAAGGTGTGCACGACGGATGCCAATCGTGTCACGCGCTCCGCTGAACACACGCTCCACAGCAACAGAGCATCCTTTGTGCAATCACGCTGGTCAGCTTGAAACCCAGAATAGATAATAGTAAAAGTCAAACCAGGAATAGAAAGAATGTCCCTTGCCATTTGGGACCACTCTTTCAAGTCAGTCTTGGACCTCGCTCGGTAAACCTCTAAGGGATCCGTTGTCCAGTCCTGCAGAGGAAGGCTAAACCAGATATTTGCGTTGCTTGTTCTCATCCTCCTGGACTGCTTTGATTCGCTGATTGGCCTTCTGCATGAGTTTTGCTGCGTAAGAAAGTGCTGGCTGTGTCGTTTGTTTGGAGGATGCGTTAGGAGAGGAGCTGTTTGATGGTGATGAACGACCTTTGCGCAGGTAGTTGACTTTAAAATGGTTGATCAATGCCATTTTGCTCGCCTCAATTGCATTCCGGTATTCGTCGAAAACAGAGTTTGCAAAAAAGTGGTGATTCAGGCGAGGATCAAGAACTATGATGGACAGCGTGAGAGTGAGAAGTGAGGGCAGAGAGAAAACTACTTACAAACAGACCACAGTGGATAAGGAGATTGATCCAAGAGGGCGTTGTAAGTGCTCAACTTTGTATGAGCATTTACTAAGCCGTCCCTGAACACCTCCGGAATAGTAGGACACATCTCTGTGATTGCCTCTTTAAGCTCTCCCATAAGCCCGTAATACACACCTAGGGTTGAAGAGAGGGATGGAGAGGAGGTAGTTGACATCTCGAGTGTGGCATTACGAAAGGACTCGAGCCAGGTAGTAACCACCCCTACCCCGTCCCATTCTGCCTTCGTCAAACGTTGCCGCTCCAACCCACACTGATCCACATATTTCTCTATCGCTTCTCGATATCGAAGGCAAAGCACAAGCATGTCGTGTGTTGATGACCAGCGAACACGTACGTCCAGGATGAGAATCTTCAGCTCTTCATATGAACATTTTCCAAGCCCATCAAGGGTTTCCTCAAGTATTTTGAACCATGATTTGCGTCGCTGAGGTGTTAGACGAAGGTGTTTAATGATAGATCGAAGCTGGAGTGGAACACACTCAGCAATGTGTCGGTACTGACAATATACTTGATCAAAAGGTCATCAAATACTTGCTGATCAAAGGCCTAAACATCGTCAGCATGAATCAGGCGGAATAGAATACATACTTGGCTTTTATACTCCTCCATCAGCCAGTTCATCATCTTCTTAATTGATGAAGCCTATAATTTCGCTTTCTCCCTGTCTGCCTCCGTAATCTGTCAAATGTATCAATAACTCATAGAACAACAAGTCAAACGAAGAACAAACGGGAATGCGGCCTGCAACTTTGTCAATATCCTCCTGAGAAATATCAACTTCCCGCTTTCCTATAAGTCTGAACTTTTGGTAAAGGGCATAAGCCCCTTTATGATTTTGGGCTGTCTTCAGATGGTTTTCGAGAACAGAATAGTTATTATGGCTTGCTTTTGTCACTCGAGACATGTAGTCACAGTGATTGCATTGATAATACTTGTCTCCTTGGACATGCCCTTTCCTGACCCATTTGGGCATGGAATCTTGGGAGACTTGGTTGAAGAAATTGTGGATGATGGCACGGCGTCGAATGTTGGCCTACATCAGACGGGTGAGAGAGACCAAACCATACTGGAAAGGATGTATCTACCTTAGAGCGCTTACGCTGTTGAATGCGCATCTGAAGAGGAGTGTGAGGCGTCATTGTGGAGACAGGCTGTGCTTGGATCTGTGAGAGGATTCAATTTCCGAAACTGTGAGCAGAATAGGGGACTGACCTGACTGCGCTTCCATGACTTCTTGAATGTCTTTGTTGGCAACATGTTGGCCACCTCCTCATTTGAGACCTCGATCTCATCTTCTTCTCCCTTTCCGCTTCCCTCTTCACTGATATCCATCTCCAAAGCATCTTCCTCACCTGAAGAAAGGACGAAAAGGCCGCCATCCCCTCCTGTCTCATCAACTATCAAATTCCGCAGCGAGGAAGTTGTGAAAATGGATGGCAGCCGCACGCAATGAAGCCTTTCGAGATCGAACAAGGTAGTCAGGGATGCCGTATGTCTTTTCACTTTCACGCAGCCCATCCCAAACAGATTTGAGGCTCTTGAGCCCACGTCGAAAACCGGAATCTGCTGAAGACTGGGGGCGGTATCCAGAGAAGGCACGGTGGAAGGGGCAATCACTGTCTTCATCCTTGGAGGACAGCTGGGTCTGAAGGTGTTTGCATGTTGTATAAAGCCAGGAAGTAGTCTATACTTGATGGGTGAAAATTTGAGACCGGATCAAGTGAAATAACACACATAATCTTGATCATGTCCTATCGTTGCAGCGGCTGCCATCAAAACCTCAAGCTCCTCGTATCCAGGATTGTCTGAGTTCCTATCACACAATTAATAGTCAATGAACAGCACAAATCGTCAAGGGACATAGACATACGCTTCTCGTTCATGCTTCTTTTTCTCTGCCTCACTGATGGCAGTTCCTTCTTCATTATTCCGCTTCACCATGTCTACAATCTTGATTTGTCGAGCTGGCCTTTTGGACACCATGTTGATAGACCGTTTTGCGGGAATGACAAAAGCTCTAGAGGTCTGCCTCCTTTTATCGACTTTTTGGTTGGGAAGCGGCAGGTCGAGAGGAGAGGCCGGGGTAACATTGTTGGGGAAGAATGTTCTGGAGGCTCCAAGGACTGGGAATGGGTGGCAGAACATCGCGAAGCTTCCATGTAATGTTGTCAGGTGAGAACCTATTGGACTGTTGACGAAGGACTTACGAAGACGGGGTACACAAACTTTGGCGCGACGCAAGTCCTCCCGTCCCGTCAACAAAGCGGGCGAGTAAGACGGGTCACTGTTCAGATCCCACACGTCAAAAACGACGTCGAACCCGTACGGGTTTACGACCCGTCCCGTCCCATTGAGCATCCCTAGGCAAAGGTTCAGTTCACTCCTGAAACTTACAACAGAGTCTACAGCGCCGTTTTGCAGCGGACGAGCAGGCCATCAGCCGATACTCTGAGCGCTATAAACAGAGCAGCCTGTAAGTCTCTTTCAATGTCTACTGTGAGGCCGCTCAGACGTGCTCAGGTGGACAAACTTCCTCAAGCCCTGCGATCTCCCTTGCAGGACCTTCTATCACACCTGTCGACGCGGCGGCAAAGGACGCTGACGACCTTGCAAGGTGCCTGGGCCTCTCGTCAGCATCTCGATCTCCACCTAGTTTCATTGATCCATCCCTACTGAATGAACCAGTCACTCTTGATCATCCTGCAGCAATTTTGGAGCTGATCAAGCAGAGGAAGCACAAGAACATGAAGGGGACTCGGATATGCTCGACTATGGGACCGTGCGAACTGGACAATCGTGGCCAAAGGATGTATTTGCTGCCGATCGCATGCAAGGGATGGAGATTGACGATGCGGAACAACAGCACGATGATGGGTGGGGATGTTGATGAATTTCAAGACTGAGCTACGGAGGAATATTAGCTGGTTGAGGTAACCCTTAGATTACAGCTTTACTTTAATAATCATGGATTTCACAATGTACAACAAGAGAAGAGAACCACTACAAGGACGGACAGTGATACAAAGGAGTCGATAGCGCGTAGCTCATAGCGCTATAGTGATATAGCGACATGAGGCGCCTAGCTGATAGGGCAATAGCAGTGCTCCTATTGTGCTACCATAGAGCCCAGGTGACAAAAACCCTATGAGTTATCCTAGGACGTGTAGGGTCATAGCCACACTCAGAAACTGCTGATGAACATGGAAGCCTTCGTCAGCGAGTTATGGGGAATTGAGATAAGTTGGGTCAATCGGTCATTCCCGCTGGATAAGGTCATGTCGGTGGATGGGATAGAGGAAACTACTCCAATTCAAACGGCATTCGCATGAACAAGCTTGGATGAAAACGATCATTCTTAATGCCTCTGCTGGATGAACGCCTATTGCTGCGGTCAAACTTTGTTATTTAGAAATGTGCCGAATCCAAGGAGCAATTTCTTAGCCATTCAGGTTGGAGATGTTTCTGAATGCAAGGCTTTCCCTCGTAGGGCACGAATAATATTGACAACTGTGGCTTAGGCCATTCGAAGAAATACGTTGGATCAAATGATCGGTCATTTCTGGTGGATAAGGTCATTTCGGTGATAGGATAGATGAAACCACCACCAATTCAAACGGCCATTCTCATGGATAAGCTTGGATGAAAACGGTCATTCTTGATACATCTTCGAGATGAACTCCTATTACTGCGTGCAAAATGGAGTTTTCTATTTCTACTCTGATGAGAAACAGGTCGTGGCCAGACGGACTCCTCCTTTCCCTCGCATACGATCATTTTTTAGGAAGCATCTGTTCTCATTCATCCTTTACATATTCTGTTGCTCACGATTGCTACTCTCAAACCTCAAAAAATGATGTTGGTGCCATTCGACCATCTGTTTCCTCATTGACCTGGACGACAGGGGCAATAAAAAGCGCTATGTCGGCAACCTCCCTACAATCTCGACCACACCACATTACGGACAATCTTCGTGCAGTACGGGTCGATTCACGATTGTGTGATCATGATGGATAAAGAGACTCCGAACAAGAGTAGAGGCTATGGTTTCGTCACCTTTCGGGAACTGGAAGATGCAATGAAAGCCCGTACGCTACTTTTTCGACGACACGATAGGTCAATCATCCGTTTTTGAACAGGTGTATCTTCAAATGGTTTCATCCTTGTGAGTCTCCTTCCCCTTCTGTCTCCCCAGCACTGACTGGAGGACAAGGGTAAGAACCCCGAACCTCTTTGCGGCACTAGTCAAAACTGAGTAGTCATTCAGAAGGCAGAACCATCGTCGTAGACTTCTCTGTGAGCTAATATTTATCATTCCGACTCTAATGTTAACTTTCTTCACAGGACTCAGCTCGCGAAAAGTAACAATGAGGCAAAAGTTGCGGCGTGCGGGTGAGCCACTCCTTCCATTCCACACGATTCAACTCCCAAAACCTTCCCGGGGAAGAAACTAAAACGAGATCGCATAACGATCTGCACCTCATCTTCTCTGCACCAGTTCATTCTCATGTTTTTACTCCTAATCGATCTTTCGGAGGTGGTGCGTGTATGTCCTCTTACCTTTCGGCTTAGACGCAACAAGCGCCTGTATCCTCTGCGTTACTTCCACTCCAACAAACCTTTCCGTTGCTTTCCACATTCAAGACTTCATCTACTGAGTGCCAAAATCTCGTCATACTTTATCGGCTTTCTTTGGAACAATTTGGATAGGTCTTTGTTATATCACTGGGGCTATTCGTCGAAAATTGGTTTAGTTGAAAAGACTTTCAACAATACAACAGTTGCATAATGATAAACGCGAAACTGGAGAGTCGTGGCTGTTGTAAGCGTGACGAATCAAAATTTGTTGGGTGCTGGCTCTCAAACTGCTGGGTTACTAGCCTTGATTCAGGAGTAACCGATGAAATAGGTGGATTACAACAAGGTCGAAATCCGCTGCCTCCATCACTATTAAGTTCGATAAGCTGCCAGGGACTCAATGTCGGAGCGCGACGGCATTACCATAACACTTCACGTTCATGTGTGAAGCAATCGATCCGATATGCCCAACGAGGAAAGCTTCCTTAAGGTGCTCAGTAAGGGTTTCATGGTATCTTCCTGTAATGCTTTTGCGTCCCTCCGAACTATTCCGCCATTGGCGTGTGGAGTGAGAAACCAAGCATGCAAGCGGCGACAGGACCGTAAAAATCCCCCTCTCATGCTACTTTGCACTCATTCCTATTTCTCGATCGCTCCTCCATCTATCTTCAACCTTGTAACCCTTCATAAGCATGTCTGCAGGCAAGTCCTCGGTGGTCGAATCTTGTTGCTGACTGATAGACGTTCGCATAATGAATTGAATGATACGGGATGTCGATGTGTCTCGTGACAAATTTATTAGCGCTGCGAAGTGCGAGATAACAAATAAGTGTATGTTGCCAGGTATGTTGCATTCAGTATGTAAGGGAACTACATTACCTGCGAAGTGCGAGATAACAAATAAGTGTGAGTCTCGCACTTGCAGGTGAAAGGCTTTTATAGCTAAGATCCCTGTGGCAAAAGAGAAGTTGCCACAGTTCCAGAACACGCTCGACGAAAGTGGAAACGCGCACGTGCGCAAGTGGCGAAAGGAGGAGGGGTACGATTTGTCATCTCGTACTAAAGACGGAGTTGTTTGAAATTGATTGGACTAAGGCTGTCGCGTAAAATGGTGATTGGAGCGTCGATAGAGCCAGGTAGTGAAGGAGGTTCGCTGCTTTTCGACCATCAAGTTGCGTTAGGAAGACCTGGGGTTGAACGCGTCAATCCGCTGACCAATTTGTGTGTTTTGCCGTCCATTGACGCTTTCCTTTCATTAACTTGAAGCATTGGCGTTTATTCGTCTAACCCCATAGCGTACATGAACATTCCAACAACGTTGGCAACATTGATGCGAGGTCGGCAGCGTAGCAGAGGTGCGACGCTCTCTTCTAGAAGAGGGTCCAAACCCCATTTTTCTCGTAGTAAGACAGCTTGGTGTCTAATCATAATTACTGCTTGAGTTTGCCAGTGGAGTAGCCGCTGACGAGTAACGCGGAGTGCTCCAGGTTGCTTGACTTGCCGACAACGACGTGTGAAATGTGGCGAGGAGCAGCCAGTGTGTGCTAATTGCGGACGACTATACCTCAACTGTGTCTACGCAAAAGACCATGTAGCAGCACATCACACTGATCAGGACCGACCGTTGGATTCTTATCCCACGACCCCTTCTCACCCATCTCCTGAACAGAATTCTCAAACCACGTCGCAAACACAACCCCAGTATCTCTCCACATTCCGAGCAATGCCCTCTAGAGCTCCAAACAGGAGGACGCCCAAAGCCGAACTTTCCTCGATTACGCCTCCACCAATTAACCAACCGGAAATCACATCAGGCACACCTTCGTCCTTGAATCAATCCAAATTGGAATTCACAAGCAACGAACTACATTCGTTCAGCAACGGCCCATCCAGTTAGCGGTGCAGGACGAAAAGTTTCATCCGACACTTTGTGGAAGTACTGGCGCCGACATCCAAAGCCATTGAGCCCAACAGGCGAACTTTTTGCTCGATTTGTTCCTAAAATCCCTCGCACTCTATGAAGGTGAGAGAAATTTTAACACCGTTTCTGTCTTGCCTGAACTTTGGGATAGGCCTCATGGCTTATGCCGCGCTCCATCTGAGCAGACAAATTGACCGACCGGATTTCCTTACTATCGCCCATTCTAAACACCAAAGGTCCATGATGCTTCTCGAGTATCCTTGGGACAGCTCTGCTGTCCACCTCAGCGTCGACATTATTCTTGCTACCTTGCTTGTTTACGCACTATGGGAGGTCAGTCACGGGACAACTTCACAAACGATGGACCACATCTTCGACATGGCACGAGAGGCAGTGACCTCTACCAACCAGACCTTCGCGAGTTTACCCTCTACCGTGCAATCCTGTGCTATCATTCTCGCTCGACTTTGCTTTACTTCCTCTTCCTTTGGAGCGCGAGTGCCAAAGTTCTTGCATTGGCTCCTGCAGTCGACTTTCGGACCTTCCCTTGGAGATAACCTTAGTGTGACCCTTCCTTCCATGTATGTGGACTGGCTACGGTGAGCCCTGACAAAATCGTACGCCTCCTCCTTTCGCCACTTGCGCACTTGCGCGTTTCCACTTTCGTCGAGCGTGTTCTGGAACTGTGGCAACTTCTCTTTTGCCACAGGGATCTTAGCTCTAAAGCCTTACACCTGCAAGTGCGAGACTCACACTTATTTGTTATCTCGCACTTCGCAGCGCTAATAAATTTGTCAAGCCCTCTTTCTATTTATTCAACGTGGATACAAGAGCTGCGGTGTAGGCTCTATCAATTTGCTGCTCAGGTGTCAACGTTGGACCATGAACTGCAGGCCTTTCGAAGCTCTCTTGCTATTACGGAGCAATTTGACACAGCTATCGAAGGAGGTGTTGATTCCAAGGGTCTAAAGGAATGAATTACAATGAAGTTATAATGGGCTTTTTATACCTTGAGGAACTTGGCAAAATGAGAGGAACGGCAAAGGGGAAAGAAAACTAGAGCCATAAATGACAGTGGCACGAATGCAGCTTAAAACGGTGCCAAACTCTGACAGGAGGCAGGGTGATCCTTCAACGCACAATCATTCAAGGAGCAACTGGATGGCGGCCATGATTTTTGTCTGTCGTATTGCATCGATGGCATTCCAGCCATTTTCGTCAACTTTAGCCCTGACCTGCTCAATCTCATGTACAAATCTGTTTTTGTCAATTCTCTCATCATTTACCTCACCCGGATTATCCACTGTCGACCCGAAAGTCATTACGGCTCCGAAATCGTAACAATCGGAGCGACAATTGCTCAATCAGGCGAAGACCCTTCACATCATATCTTCCCTTGGTGTTTGCTTTTTGCATGGGTGGACGCTTCAAACCCACAAGATGTATGTCGTCTCTAACCAGCACTGATGACTACAAACTAAAAGTATCGCTGGATATCTGCATATTTTGATCGCATGGCTTCCGCTGGTTGGATTTCAACAAAAGCAAAGCTGCTCATGGAGCAAATCCGCGAGGAAAAAGCAAAATCAGGACGAACTCAGCTGCCAGAAACCATTTTACAGTCCCGGCATTTGGTTGCTTTGTGATTATGATCTGATTGTGACAAAGGCGCGCACATGGTGGTGACAAGCAATTTCAAGTCATTAAGCATTTCTCGAATCGGTGATGTTGTATCACGTTTTTTGTCGAGTTGACCATTAGCTATGAAAGCTGTGAATGTGTAAGTAGTTCGGTGCAAGGTATGACGATTACGATTGTTACCAGAATCAGGAAAAAAGCCGGATGTTCGCATGGCTTCTAAGCTTTCAGTTTAGCCAAAATCCCAATCTCCTTTCTCAACAGCACGGCGGGTTGTGAGCATGACTCACACATGGGTACTTTTGAGCGCTTATATCACCACCCGTAACGACCGTTCAGAATCATACCACCAGATTCCGGAATACGCGCGTCGCGCCGTTCGAACCATATGCAGCAAAGCCTATTTGAAAGACGAACCAAATAAGACGAACCAAATAAACCGTAGCCGACCACTTCGGCTCCGTCGCAAGGTAAAACAGCCCCAGCCCTGTTTCACCAAAGTGGAATATCATTCTATTCAACTCAATAGAATCGACACCTTGGAGGTAACGAATATTGCTCTCTGCAGCCGCTTTCAAACTGGGTGTGTAGCATTCAGATCGTCCGTGATAAGCGATCGGCTCTCGCTTAGCTCGTCGCTAATGTTGCGTCATGAATCATGACCCCTGTCAAAAGTCTTTTCCTGAATTTCCCACACTTTCCTTGATTGTGCAACAAATGCGGACAAATATCTACGAAATTTCCGCATTTTTGGACTGACACGGCAACGCCTGCAGCAAAGCAAGTTCAGCTCTGGCTCAGTTGGGAAAAGTTGGAAAAATTAGGAATTTTCTGGGGGCTGAAAGGGGCTGGCAAGAAATCAATATTAATCAATGCTAATGTGAGCTTCTCTGTTGTTAAGCGCAGGGAGGAGGGGGTTAGTCGTTCTCCGGTACGCTTCCATTGCCAACGCTTTGGACTTCTTTCACTGATTCCCTCGTCGAAGGCTTTTCGCAATCTGTCAACTGAGTTTCAACGATGTCATTTTTTATCAGTGGTACTAATCAGCTCCGCATCGCGTTTGATAACAGCCTTCAGAGACTTTGCCGCCAAGTAGAACTCTGGTCTCACAATGGTTTCTGGTAATATTTGAGCTTCGCTTGCATAAACTCAGTAAGTCTTTCTCTTTCTGCCAATAGTACTCTGCTGCAGCTGTGAGTAGGACATCTTGGACATTGATCCAGTTCACTGACAAAGCCCTTTCAGCTGGATCACCACGATACTATGTCCATTGTGGTCCAGATATAGTATAAAAATGGCACAGCTTCCTGTTAAGGTAGGTGTCCTCCATTCTATTTGCTAGCCTCTGACCTATGTTGTTTGCCGATATAAACCTCTTACGATCTCTCGTTCACGTTTGGCCACGGCACCCGCTTGCATCCTCCGCTATGGAGGTTTGCTGGGCTATGGGGAAACCTACGGTAAAAGTCGGTGCCGAAGTGTCACCGGACTTTTCCCTGACATTTCATCAGTTTTTTGATCCCGTCCACCTCACCAGCAACATCTCTCGTTGATGTTTAGGCCAAAGTTTTCCCGGCAAGTTCACGTTCGCATTCAAGGCTGGTATGGCTGATGCAGTGCACTTTTAGTCGGTATTCTTTATCTCATGCGCCACAAACCTGACAACTGCTTTCCCAGTCTTAAGGACTCCATTCTCAAGCTCTTTTAATGGACGCATCCAGTTCTCCCAACCCCTCACCTATCTAAATCTCCCAAATGCATCGTCAATTCCTTATGACCTCCAACAGAGCATACAGCTTCTGCAAATTGGCCCAACGGGAACGACAACTAACTGCAGCTCTCTTGCGATAGCGACATCCTGACGACTGCCACACCTTCTAACCCACATCCTTCCTCTTTTGCGTGGGGAATGGCCTGTGCTGTTTCTTGCCATCGACTTCAATTGCACCTCTTCGCGTGGTGGAAGGTGGGAAGGTTACTCTGAGGGTTGCTTGATATTAACGAACACTTGAGGGGAGTGCGCATCCCTATATCATAGCTATGTTTCGTGTGACGGTTTCTGATTCGATGTGCTGAACAGGAATCCGCCATTCACCTCCACTGGGACTTCTTTCCAATCGTATCTGTGTCACTCGTCCCACGATTTACCGCCGCGTTCACAACCGTATGCCGACACCATCAGATCAAGGAACTCCCATCACAGGGCAGACAATGATGCCACATGTCTTACGAGCACAAGTACGAGAATGTGAGCGCCATCAGCGGCAGATCAGCACGACTTTATTATCCTCATGGCAGCCTACAAAGAAGCCTGGCGAACAAGTACGTTTGATGACAAACTTAGACGGTATCGTAATTCGGTGCCACAAATGAGCCGAAGCCTCTGATAGCCAGTAAAGACGTAAGGTGGGCTAGAGGAGTATCAGAGGTCAAGATGATGTGAAGAACCTGCTTTAGTTGCATAGATAGTAACAGGCGCGCATATGGTGACTTTTGGACACTGGTACATGAAATTTTATGAAGCAGTTATATCCATTACACGTTATGAAGACAATGTACTGACAAATGTATTAGCACTGCGAAGTGCGAGATAACAATGAGTATCTGTTGCATTCAGTATGTAAGGGAACTACATTACCTGCGAAGTGCGAGATAACAAATAAGTGTGAGTCTCGCACTTGCAGGTGAAAGGCTTTTATAGCTAAGATCCCTGTGGCAAAAGAGAAGTTGCCACAGTTCCAGAACACGCTCGACGAAAGTGGAAACGCGCAAGTGCGCAAGTGGCGAAAGGAGGAGGCGCACGATTCTGTCAACTTGCATATGTGTGGTAATAAGCTATAAGATTGTCCTTCATTTCATGATTCGTGAGGTTCCCCTTCAGGACAAAGTCACATCCAGCAACTGTTGCCTCTTTCTGGTTGATTTCACGAAGTGAAGGCGGCTCACCTAGCATGACTCGCCATGACTCCCAAACGGACAAATGATTTCCTTCCGTATGGGAGTCATGTTTCGTGCTGTGATCCAGGGCTGCTATAATACACAGCAACACAAGTTGCACTTCTCCTAACGTTTTCATCCAGACTCCTTGGACAGGCAAAAACTGTCCCTGGTAATCTCATAAGAGGCCACTTTCAAAAAACTAGAAATCACAAGGACCTTTCACAGGTATTGTACAAATTCTGGAGCCAGGCCGTGTCTTGTCCGTGGCTGTCCCGCGACGCCAAGAAATCATCCTCCATTTCTCCCTGTTCCTCCATATCTCTAGCAGAGATGTCTTCTTGCCCTATGCCTCCCATCATAGCCTGATCTGCTTCTCGATCTGCTTCTCGATACAGAGCATGGCGGTTATAGGAGCTTTTGCCAACTCTTCTCCATTCTCCCCCGCAATATTTCGTGCAGTTACACTCCCAAATATTGTTCTCGCCATCTCCTTTGGCCATCACAGGTTTTGGGGTAGATTTAGAGCAGTTGGAAGGACTCAATGGCGCAGAATTATGGGACTCACGTACATACATCAACTTCATTCTTCTTCCACGACGACCTGCATATTTCCTCACTATTTTTCCTTACTAATTTACGGCAGCACCTCTTTAATATGTCTTCAAAACGTTCCTACAACTATGACGAGTCCGATGACGATATGGGGACTTGTCCGTTCAGGATATTCATGAAGCCCGTCCATCCTTTCTTCCACAGTCCTTCTAATGATATCCATCTGATGAATCTGTGGCCAGAGTCTGATGTTGACCCATATGAACACCTTACAATGCTCCCTCCGTCAACTGGTCTGTCACGGCACACGCAGAGGCGTGATGTTTCTCATACACCTTCCTCCCGACCTTCAGTCCCTCCGCAAAGTCGAAATCCCTTCTCTGAGCTTTCTGAACGAGACTGGCTGAAGATTCAACAGGCGGATGAACATGCTTTAATGAAGTCAGGAAACTCCGTTTATCTTGGGTTGAAAAAAGAGGTTGAAAGGCTCAGAAGCCTTAATGAGTCCCTTCAGTGCATGTTCCTTGCTTTTATCCTGCAGGCTATAAGGCAACAAGTGTCACTTAGGTTGGCTGTGTGCAATCTTTCTTCGAGTGTCACACCAGCAAACAAACCTCAATCTGCTCCTACCCAGTCTACCAGCTCTCAACAGTTTATCATACCCGAGGAATATGAACAGTATACTCTTCCCCGGTCAGCTCAGAAAAGGCCATCTCACAGTCTCCTGTTCACTCGTGAGGAGTTCAAGAAGTGGAGATCCCAGTTTCAGAAACTTTCTGCTGAGGGCAGAACCGGGAAGAAGTACGAATGGTTGAGGGACTTCAATGGCGTGGAAGTTCCTCAAGAACGCGTGATGGACATCAAACGAGAAGCTCGCGAGATTCTGGATGCCATGTATGATGGACCATTCTCCATTCTCATCGCATCTGAGGCGTTGCTGTGCTCGAAAGCAAGTTTCCTGAGCTAACGCAGTGTCAAGGACAAGCCATGGCAGATCACATCCTCGCTGAATGCAGACATCGACAATTAGAACGTTACAGAGCTGGTGATCGGCGTCGCGAGAAGCGACTGAAGGTCGAGGAAGATGCGGGGAAGGTACTTGGAGAAGAAGGATCCCTCTCTCCACCAGCTCTGTCTTTGACTCAGCATTTAACTCCCTCTGCGACAGGAAAGGAGCGAAGAGCAGAGAATCGAAGTTATGCAAAGAAGAATGCAAGCTCTATTTCAGGATCAAAGCCCGTATTCTTTTCCTTTTACTTTTCACGAAGCTGATAGACTGAGCAGCTTCACCGATATTCCGATCCACCCTTCGTTGCAGAGTTCAGGATACCCCAGTGGTATGATACTCTCTTCAAGATGTGACATAAACACTTACCTCTTTGTTTAGACCGCGTACCAACTGGGTCCAGCGTCACGGATGCTCGTGGAGAGCTGCCAAAAACAAGAAATGACGTAGAGAATAGTATGTTCTTTCCAAACTTGTCCCTCGTTTCTAATGTTGCACTTGCACATCACATTGGTGCATTTACTGATAAACAATTACCCATAGACACCAATCTCAACATCACCCGACCAGCTCATACTCCGTTTCGCGCAAACAACTCCAGCGCCGCTGATTCTACGACTTCAAAAATCACAGAGGAACTCAGCATTCAAGTTGGCGCAGGCATATCGGTCAACGTCCCCCGTATGTTCTTTCTGTTCCTGACGTGTTGATTTCTTAACAACCGATGCTTCAACTGCTCCTTCAGACAGCCCATTGTTGTCTCATTTAGATGCTCTTCCGGTTGCCGAAACCACCAACGTCTGCGTTGTCCAGCCTGACTGCTTTGCGGCTGACAGCCCTCGTACTGGCCCAGGTGCTGTACCGGTACGCCAACTCGACGAAACAACAGAGCGTAACGGCACAGCAGTGAGTTACCCAGGAGCCGATGTGCGAGAAAGCAACGCGGTGGATAGCGTGGACTTGCCAGGTCTGTACTCCACGGTTATTTCCTATGATTCTCGCTAAGTGTAGGTGCCAGCGACAAACGTGAAGCCGTACGCTGAAAGGACAGCTTTACCACCTCGCACGTTTACACCTGTTGCGGTAAGCTATTGCTGCTTCCTCAATGTACGCAAAGCTTGTCTGAAAAGTGGCAGGCACCGCTCCATATTGGACACTTGCCAGCGACAAAAGGAGCTACGACTAAGCGTATCCTGGGAGGAAGGTGTGTCAACAGCCTGCTGGCAATTCTGTGTAACTGAAACATGCATTTCACATATAGGGAGATGTACGAGCGGTTTTGGATGGAGCAATGTGAGCAAGAGCGTGCTGCAGGCAAATTGGTAGCAGAACCAGATTTCAAGAAGGAGTATACACAGCTTTCACAAGCTGAAAAAGCGGTCTGTATCTCGTTCAATACAACAAGTTTGTGCTTTGCTAAACTCAATGGGGCAGGACTGGAACCGGCGATGGAAGGAACAATCGGCATCGACTCAGACAGCAGCAGCAAAGCCATCGGGCTCATCGACAACATTGTGAGGTTGAAGTTCAGAACGGTGCAGGAGGGTGCAGGAGGAGGAGAAGGAGTAGGTGCAGGTGCGAGGGGCAACGGGATCGGCAGATGTTAAAACGCTGCAAATTTGGGAAAATAATGGAAATTCCTGTTTTTGTGCCCATCAACAGTCTCTCGCGTGTCTGAAAAACTGCAAAAAAATCCGTAACCTGACCCAAATTTTGCGAGTTTTCCATCACACCGAAAAAGTAGGGAAAATGCTGGTAAATCTTGTCAAAAGCCGGAAAGCATTTTTGACAGGGCATGACCCACGAGCTCGATGTTTTTTACGCATTAAAATAGCCAAGTGTTTAACCCCAGAACTGAATCTGAGTGAATGCCTCTCTGTTATATAGTTAATAGCAAGGCGTTGATAACCGGCTGAAGACTGAGGGTACGTAAGCTACGCCTGTGTGCCTTGTGTTTGTTCGGGTAGAACACAAACTATGTCTAGCCGAGCTTGGGCTGCTGGCCTAAATCTTCTGCCTAACAGCCACGCCAAACTAACGAAAGAGCCGTTGGCCTTTCGAACGACTATCCGCGAGGTTCTTATCAGGAATCAGCCCGTTGCAGCCTTTCATGTTCGATTATTGAATGCTAATAGTTTAAACATAACTGGCCACCTCACAATCACTGGTGCCCAATGAAGTAATTAACACCTGTGCTTTCGCTCGCCGAGTGACATTGATGTGTTAGGAAGATGATCACCAATAATCAAAGAAACCCACTAACCACTAACCTGGATTTTTGGTTTAGCGTAAGCTGGATGACTTCGACCCAACCCATCCATGACCATATGACCATGATATGTCTGTTTGATTCAACCCAAGCTACTATGTCGGGTCAGATATTCTGGAACTGCTAACAACCTCCTTTTGCTGCAGTGGCCTCTTACTGCATAAACGCCATAAATGCAAGTGCAAGGATCCGGATTCTTACTTCGTGACCTCGCGCTTGCTGGTAATGTAGTTTCTTCTTGTATCTCCATCTCCCACATATTATGCTTCCTAACTTCGTGTCTTCATTGTCCCACCAAAAAACCTGATGCGATTGGGCTCAGAACGAAACTTTGGAAGAACGACGGCTATTATGCCCTTTTGCCCCCGTAAACTCTGAGCTTTCCATCCTTTAGTCGACCAAGCTGGAGTTTGAAGTTTTATGTTGATCAATTACATCGAAGAAACAGAACTTAACGTCTGGTCACTGAAACACGCAATATGACATTGACACAAAAGGGTGGAGGTAGCCGCATTCATAAATCCTCCATCAAGCACATTCAAGGTTGCTGTTGGTTCTGGTAAAATCATGCTCCACATCCTGGCACATCCTTTTGTTGACTTGCCCAGGCTGCCCCTAGAATGACGCTCTAATTAGGGTCCAGTCCAGTCCACGTGCCAGAAGAATCATCCTTACATTCAGCCTGATTTCGAAGGGAATACCCACCGGCCATATTTCTTGGAAGGATGGCTGATTAGGTCGTGCTCCGACAATTAGGGTAACAATGCTATGTAGGGTCAAAAAAAAGATTTAGACAGACGATAGAAATTCGCTTACCCGTATAAGTAAACGCTGGGGGTCATAAGGAGAACTAGTCCCAACGATTAATAAATGGTGAATGTAGGAAGTGAACGTAGGAAGTACCTGCGATGTGGTATGTGGTTTCTGGAAAAGAGAGCAAGAGAACGAGTTCAAGAAGATGAAGGGAAGCGATGACAATGTTTGGCAAGGTGGCAAAGCAAATTAACTGTGGAGGAGCGTGAGCATCATGCCAGTCTCCCAGAGGAGAAAGATGAACACGAAAGATGGTCACATTGTTGGTCTGGCAGATCCCTCAACTCAATGCGGATCATAGAGAAGAGGAGGCTTACAGACAAATTGCTGTCACCTCTCACCAAGCAGTGCTTCCTGAGAGCAAGAACAAAGAAAAAGCACAGAATACAGTCCAGCTTCAGCCGATACCGTGAGTTCGACCGAAGCGCCTTAAAACGTGCTCACTACATCATCATCAAAATGATCGAACACTCACTTGGAATCATCAAAGGTATCCACTTGTCGCCTTTCGTCCCAGTTAAGGCATCAATGTTACCAAAAAATAAAAGTAAACGACAGACTCGGCTTCGTGATGGAAATATAGCCAGCTACATGCCTTGAAGTCAAAATGGGGGAAATGTGGCAGAGAAGAAGACAACTGAGTTATAAGTGCGGCCACGTAGTGGAAGATCGAGAGAAGCACTGCAGTTATGAGAGCAGTAGTCCAAAGGGTAATATGTTTGGAACCTCCTCCTTTCCTGATAGAATAGATTCGACGTGCATAGAGGAGGTGAGAGCTGACAGCTACAAGGGGACCAGTTACTTGCCTGGAACACATGATATTGACAAAAGCGGTTCCAGGAGAGAAAGACGAACAGTGCTATGATAGAGTGATCCGGCCAACTGAACCCTTTATCAGTCTCGTGAGACAGAATGAACAAAAACCCTTACAGGAAACCCATACTGCCATGCGAGACGGTGTCTCGAATGAACCTTGCGAACCAAACAATCTTGGCGACACTGTAGCACGGTATCATTGCTCAGAATTGCCTAACCGAACAGTACGAACGTGTCACTGATGTCGAGGATGAACATCATGCACAGCTCCACCTTGATGATACTATGCTGTTCCAATAGCTGTCAGCTCGACAGTACTTATGCTAAGGAGTGAACTTACTGGTTGTCGCTTTGCGCTGATGATGCGGAAGCAGCGATAAAACTACGTTGTCCCCAATGATAGTGGTTCAGGCTGGAAAGGAGAATATACAACAAACATCATACCTGAAGGATTCCTATCCCCCAAAGAACAAATGCAACAATCATAGAGACAAGGGTAGGACAAAGAGTCTTTCCGCAAAAGCTTCCCTCGAAGTCGTCAGACGGCTGCGTTTCCATCCTGGAGTCCTCATCGAAGTGCGAAACGTTTCTCCAGTGCGAGGCGTTTGTTCAGTGCGAGACGTTCCAGCTTCTCGCTCGTTTTATGCTTGACGAGATAACTTTCGAAGAATAAGTTGAGTCAATCCGCGATTCCTGATGGATAAGGTCATCTCGGTGGATGGGATAGATGAAACTACTCCAATTCAAACGGCATTCGCATGAACAAGCTTGGATGAAAACGATCATTCTTAATGCATCTGCTGGATGAACGCCTATTGCTGCGGTCAAACTTTGTTTAGAAATGTGCCGAATCCAAGGAGCAATTTCTTAGCCATTCAGGTTAGAGATGTTTCTGAATGGTTTTCCCTCGTAGGGTATGAAGAAAAATCTTGTCAGACGTGAGTCGGAATAGAAAATAATGTCAAATGGAAACCAGAAAGATGGAGATGACAAAGCGAATAATTGTCTTCGTTGGCGATTCGGTATTGGTTATCTGCACAAAGTCTGGGACCCTTGAGCCAGCTGCGCTAATGAGTGTGAAATTCTCCACATAGTAAGGCAAATCAAAAACTTCGTGACTGTGTCCGTAAAAGAGGTGATATATCCTTGATATCGAGATCTTTAACGTTTCAATGGCGGATGGGATGAGTGTCATGATCCTTTGCAGCATCAAAAGTGAATCTTTCAAATCGCTCTTTGTACATGTTAATGGATGTGGCGATGGTGACTTCAAAGACTGTAAGAGCAGGAAAAACTAGAACTGGTAAGAGCAGGGCGGCGGGTCAACCCGCGTCGTACGATGAGGTTCCATTGAAGCGTTCTGTTTGAAAGCCACCGAGTGTTAGCTTTTTGACCAGCAGCGCAGCAGTCATTTCCCTAGTCGAAGCGTGTTGGCGGCTCCTTGAAGGATTGCGGAGCCCGTAGTGTTCGAACGATGAGTCTGCGTAGCAAAACTCTCTATGAAGCCGAACTAACCATCACATTATCGACGCAGACAAGACATTACTTGAACACAGCCGTCCATACCTGACAAACTAGGGAGTACGATTTTAGTGATTCCACCACGTTTTCCCGTGTTTTGTTGGCAAATTGCATACTGAAAGATCATAGACAAGACCTCCGGTGGGATTTTGGTGGACGCTGAGATGATCTCAAATGCACTGGTAATGACATGCTGGCGCTGGTAGTTAGGCGCGTGCCAGAGCGGGCTCGTTATTTAAAGGGCCACCTACAGAAAGGAATTAAAGCACGTCCGTGTATGTTTGGGATGGTGAAGAATAATTTGGAGCAACAGATAGGACAAGACAGACTGTTCGAACAGTTCAAACGAAGGGTACACTTTCAATCTTAGTTGAACAGCGGTCACGGTGTCCGGTTCAGCAATGACTCCGACCCAGTCCATCCTTGAAATGTCCGTTTGATTCGGCTCATTTATCAAACAATTTGATCCTCAGAAATAGGCGTTCATCCAGCGGATGCATTAAGAATGACAGTTTTCATCTGCACTTGTGACAATGGCCGTTCAAAATGGGGGTAGTTTCATCCATCCCATGCACCGACATGACCTTATCCATCAGAAATGACCGATCATTCGATCCAACGAATTTCTTCGAATGGCCTAAGTCACAGTTGTCAATATTCGTGCGTCTCGTTTGCGACGTGAGAAGTTTGCCTTTGAACTCTCCGGGGACAATGAGTCCCTTGCAAAGGCCCGTAAGTGACTCAGGTTGCCGGTTAAGCGTCAACCCCGCTAAGCTGTATTTACATGATCTCGTTAGATTCTAGGCGTTCTCCTCTCGCCTCAGCCCCCTCTCCCCACCGGTAGTTATTTGTTGGTCTTGAAATTCTCTAATTTTTTTGCCTTGCCCATATTAAGACGTATTTGTCATCTACTCGCTGAGAGATTATGAAACGACACAATCGCATGACCTCCTCTCGGATGGCGTTCTGCATCATTTTCATCGATATCTCTGCGTAAATGACTTTCCCGATGGATGTTGTGAAGGGATCGCAAAACAAGGAGAAATGTTTTCATTTCCTTTTCTCGGCTACGGACGCAGAGGCCGCAGTAGTTAGAAGGATCCGAAAAGGTCTAGCAGTGAAAGGGCAGAGGAAGAAAGACTGAATGTGAGCCTGAAATGAAGGTTACTCATTGCAAATTGCCTTGAGCTCGCTTGTAATATTTATCGTCCAACGTCATCAGAGATTAAATTGATGAAATTTTGATCAAGTGTTATCAAAAGGGGTTCATTTATGGTCCATCTGATCTAAACGCAGTTTGCGATACTGAACTACTGTTCACTATTCAAGGTCAAGGCTATCATCTCTCTAGCTTCGAATCATGCCCCAGGCAGGTTCTGGGACTGCTATGATTGTCGATGTAATGATGATGATGAAATCATATTCTACATCTTTTGCGACTTATAAAGGCATGAAACTGGAAACTGCTCATAAAGGCGAGAGGAGCATCGACAGATGGCAGCTCCTCTTTTTCCTCCCTATTATACCCTAGTCGATGATAAATGTAAAAGCGCTGCGAAGTGCGAGATAACACTGAATATGAATTGCATTCAGGATGTAAAGAAACTGCATTACCTGCGAAGTGCGAGATAACACTGAGTATGAATCTCGCACTTGCAGGTTTACAAGCTTTTTATAACAGAGAGATCCTGTTGCAAAAGATTGGCCACAGTTCCAGAAAGTGCTCAAGGGAAACTAAACGCACGAGTGCGCAAGTGGCAAAAGGAGGAGGCATACGATTCCGTCAGTCAACACCTCCTACAACCTAACTCCCTGTCTCTTCGTTGTCGGTTATAGCGGGTGTCTCCGACCCCTGGCTCCAAAAAATTCAATTTGGTCCGCCAACTTGAAGAACTTGACACATTTCATCGTCCGAACTTATCTGCACTAGGCACGGACGGTGTGTACCACCGTGTTCCTCAAGGAGCTCTGACCACTGGTTAGACATCTGCTTTTACATACTAGGAGTGCATACAACATTGGTACTACCCCCACAAGCGGCGCGAATGATCTGATAACGAATCAAATTGGGCTGCAGAGCGTTTGACTTGATCGACAGGTCTGATATGTTCGGATGGTCTGCAATGAGAAGAAGAGCCAGCCAGAACTGAGGAAGGTGTGGCTGGTTTCGCAGGATTGGACGATATCGAGGAGGTCGAGGTTGAAGGGGATGGAGGACCGTTTCCGGACGTTGGTTGCTTCCCGATGAGCTGAGAATGTCGTTGGTGAGGAATATTGGGTTGAGATTGACTGAGTGCTGCGCTCAATCCAACCATCTGATCTGCACGCAGCTTCGTGATCACATCCTCGTTTGCCCGTTTCAAGACCACGAAATTCTTGTAATCAAACGTCCCAAAGTCGGTTGCTGAACCTGGATCTGCCTCTGCTCGCATACTTCTGGACATACGTTTCTTTGATCTGGCGACTGACGGGTTCATTGAAGTGTCTCCCGCCGGCATATGCTCGCCAGTATCGATATGATTCACAACTCCAACATCCTCATCATCAGAATGCTTTCCAACAGCCCCTCTCGCGTCAAAGTAATCCGTCGACTCAGGATCCATGACGTTCGGAATGAATGGTGCTTCTTGAGAGAGCAGATTCTCCCAATCAATACCGTTGAAGAATGGGTGGTCCTTAACCTCCTCCGGGCCATTCTTCCCAAACCGTCGTTTCGTGTCCGAACACATAAGTCGCTCCATTAGATCCTTCGCTTCGCTAGAAATCTCCAGCTCATCCTCATGCCAATCGATTCGACCTGCCAAAATCTTTTCAAAGACTTTCGCAGGAGTTGCAGCATGGAAAGGAGGTATGCCGTAAAGGAACCTGAAGAATATATCAGTAAATTAAACTCTTCGACCACAGATGGTGAACGAACTCGTAAAGGATCACCCCCAACGCCCACTGAATCACCCTCAATCAGCAAACGTCTTGCCACCGAGCAAAGCAGAAAGGTACCCAATCTACACCCTCGTCTATACAATTACCTAAAATACTCTCTGGAGGGAGATAATCTGGACTTCCAACGATATGTTTGGACGACGTATTGGACCGCGATGGATTGTTCGGATGAGATCGAAAAGCTGTGTTTATTCCTGCAACGAAAGAAATAATCGGACAGTCCGACACTCGAGGAATGCTCGTCGTCTTTGATCTACCCCCAGACCTCCTGCCGGACCGCCCTCCAGCCCCAGAGCTTTCTGGTTCAGTGGCGGCAGCGCAATCATCTATCGCTAGGAAATTGCTAAAGTACGATTCCATAGATCCTGCAGCTGTAACAGGCTCAGAGCTTGGTGTGGAAAGATTCGAGGGGTTTATAGAGGTTGATCTTGATTGCTTGGGGTGGTGATATCGCCCTTTCCCACGCGTAGGATACAGACCACTGTGAATCCATGGTTGTCGTCCCAGTAAACCGATTCGACTGAGCCCAAAGTCAGTAAGTTTGAGATGTCCTTTGGAGTCAACGAGAAGGTTATCTGGCTTCAGGTCCCTATGCAATGAATTAGTAAAACTCAAACAAGATGTAGACGGAAGAAACCTATGGACGATACCCGAATTATGAAGATACCCCAACCCCAAAGTAATCTCAGCAACATAAATCTGAGACCACTCCTCCGAGAAGCTACCGAGCATCTTCAAAAACGCAGCACAATCTCCACCATTCAAGTACTCCATCACTAGGTACAAATAATCCTTGCTTTGGAAAGTGTAAAACAACCTTGCCACGAAGTCGGATTCAGCCTGGTTCATTAAGATCATCCGCTCTGCCTTGACGTTGGTGACTTGATTCTTTGCGATCATGTCTGACTTCTTCAGCACCTTGATCGCATAGTAATCCCCCGTAATTTTCTTCCTAGAAAGATACACACTTCCAAACGCTCCTTTCGAAATCGGTTTGATCACTTCGAAATCCTGGATCGATGATGCTTTCAATCTTGTTGAAGGAATGGGGGGTATGCGGAGCGAAAGTGGTACAGTTAGGGGGGTACCTACCATGGAAAACACTGGCTGAACAGGAGAGATGGCTGGTGAAGGCACGTGGGGTAGTGGGAGAGAAATAGGAGAGGGTCCACTGACACGACTCGGTTCGTTTAATGCTGGAGAAGTGTACTTTTGTTGATTGTAAAATGGGGAAGCGGGATGAGCAGTAACAGCACCGGAAGCGAATAATGGAGTTGATGGAGGCCTTGTCGGGGGCTGAGAGATTTCAGAGGTGTAGTTCTTGACCATTGCTTCCCATTCCTGTCGAATACGTTCCCCGTAGATAATAGTCTGACTATTCTCGCTACACGTCTCGTTATGCCTTTCGAAGAAATATGCTGGTATTTGACGTTCGCAGATTCGACATAAAACAGTACCAGGAGGGAAGTGAGTGAGGTCGAAGGAGGGTGCGACGAAGCTTAATGGACGGCGCGAAGGTGTTCGAGTACATCCTCCAGTCGGTAAAAGCTTCTTCTGGCCACACTCTCGTACAACCCACATGGTATGCGAATTATTACCTGAAATACGATCATGCATAAGCATACCCATCCCTTCCAACATCGCAAACAAAGTAGCGTCCGCTGTCTCCAAATCATCGTTCTCTGTCTCAGCTTTGAAGATAATGCGAAAGTGAGCTTCGACGGTGCGAGAATCGTCCTTTTCGAGCGCTCGTGTGGCTTGCTGGAAGACGTGTTTATCGCCTTCGTAAAGGAAATCAAAGATCGGACGTCCAATGCACACGTCAGGATCCAACCTGTAAATCTAATCAATACCAAAAAGCAAAAACGAAAGAAAAAAAACATGTACCCAGTTATCTCAAACCAGGTCGCAGACACATACTGAAGCACCTGTTCATCCAAACTCAACTCTAATACTAATCTTCCACTTCTCGCCTGTTCGACTGCAGAATCCAAAGCATCAGCAGTAACAGGTCCGAACACTGGCGGAGGCATCTCGAAATCACCGGTAACATTAGTTTGTTCGTCCGCAATCGCAGCGTCCGTTCGTTCGAGTGGTAAAGCAGTCGTCGATGGTGCCATAGGGAAGAACTGTGTTTGGTCAAAACCTGCAGATGCAGACGAATGTGGTGAATAAGCTGATGGACCTTGTTAAGGTTGAGCTTGTTGAGGAAATGACGTCAAATTAAGTGGCAAATTCGGATTCTTTCCTATGGTGCAGGACGCCTAGTCCCAACCTAAAATACGCAGTATGACTCATAGTGCTGCGGAGGTCCGAAATTTTTTGCCAATTTTTTTAGGTCAAATTTGGTGAATTTTGAGTCAAGAGAAGTGAGGATGACAGGCCAAATGTGCTGCAAGTCTTTCATCATGCATTGTTACAAATCATTATTCCAATTAATCTGCAAAATAATAATCATCCCTACTTGCTACCTTTTCGGGAACCCTACGATAAGAGTACTTTTTAACCTGATAAGATGCATCAACCACATTCTTCCCCTCTGAGTATGCTTGCATCCATCTCAGGGTCCTTGTTCAAACTTCCGTATTGTGGACAGCTTGACAGACTTCAATACCGCAGGGATGGTCCTCTTCAGTCCTTCAAAGGTATAATCATACTTCTCTAACAAATCATTACTAACAGCAGCTCAAATGGCGGAAGACTTACCACGGCAATAGTACTTTATCCGACCCCCAAAAAAACTCAATATAATTGATCTCCCAATGAAATTTTGGAAGCATGATGGCATAATGACCAGCGGCTTCTACTGCTTCAATTACAGCACTTTTTTTGATAAAGATTACGAGCGGTGGGGCGAGCAGGACTGCAAGGTGCTGCAAGCTGCAAGACCAATCAAAACTCTCTTATTGTATGTTCTATATGAGAATGAAATACATACCTGCAAGGTGCGAGACCAATCAAAACTCTGGGTCTCACACTTGCAGGGGAAGTTATTTTATAGCATAAAAGCTGAGTAATAAGAAAAAGAAACCAAGAAAATATGACTTCGCACCAGCAAGAGAAAGGAGGGTGCATTTATGCTCCCGTGGCCCCATCATTTTTGAGCTTGAAAATCTGGTTGAGCTGCCATCCACCGCTCTATCGTTCAGTTAGCAAAGCACGAAAAGAAGGAAAGATTGAGATTACTTACAGGCACAACACTTGTTGTCATCATGATGCTCTGCTATTTTCTTGCAACAACCTCTCAGGCCATCAATCCAAAGCCCACGTTCCTTTAGTATCGTTTTAATTCCTTTTGGGGTGCCATTGACATCAACCATAGGCTGTATAATCCTCAAACCATCTTTCTCATACCAGCCAGGCCGAAGTCTTGCTTAAACTCCTCCTTTAATTGAATAAGCTATTATTCCGATGTATCGATGAGCTAGCTGCCAGCTTTAACACCACTCCCAATGTTGTCCTCGCGCTTATATTTGCCGATGACGTCTCGTTCTATGAACAGTCAATTCAGCGCATCCAATGGCTACACTGGCGCTCAGTTGACTGGGCCCTAACGAACGATATGCTGCTTAATATCCCAAAGTGTTGCCTTGTTGCCGCCTCGCCAGTTAGATCTCTCATTGACAGCACGGCTCTCCAGCAGGACGATACGTTTCTCTATCTGGGGGACCTACTCCGGACTAGACTTGCAGGCATGTCTCCTGCACAAGGTCCAGAAGATGGATGCATTCTTGAAAAATCTTATGAGTTGGCACCCTCTAACTCGACTTACTGTTTATCGGACCTTTGTGTAGCCTATTAGTGACTATGTAGGGTGGACTAGTTTATTATTGGCTGCTTGCGAGCTGGGACACTTGGCCTCCTGTGAGGCCATGCTCCTCTACCTCCGCCTCATCAAGTCAGTGGTTTGCTGGGTGACAGGATTGCCCCTCATTAGGTGGAAAGTTGCCGCTTCAATTTCCGGCATCCTCCAACCTGCTGGGCACCTCCGCTACCTGGGTCTTGGTTTCAATCATCACCTTCGCAGCTCCTCCCCAGTTAACCCTGTTCACTCTTTGATCACCTCTCCCTACTCTGGCTCAACCCTCTTATCCCACTGATCCAACATTGCCCACACTACAAGACTTATTTGGATGTGGTGGAGGCTGAGCGCGACCCTCGAGGGTCGCGCTCAGCATCCCAACGACATTCTCACTCTCCATATTCCTTCTTCATCTTCGTTGCTCCTACCTCCAGGATCCTTGTCAGCTGGGTTTTCTCGCTTCCAACATTTCGTCCTCTCAGCAGACCCCTACTTCCCTTCTTGACAAGGTACTACTTACAGAGGACTCTGCTGGATTGCAGGCTTGGGATTAGGTGGCGAGCTGGGACCTTTGGCTTCAATGGACGCTGCGCATGTGGTGTCCGTTTCCTCTCACATTCTCGTGGCTGTGTCCAGCACTTGGAGGAGGTACTTGGCTTTGTGGATCAGGACGGTTCAATGCTGGGCCAAGTTATGGTTACTCGCTTGCGGGGTCGGCATCGGAATGAATTAGAAGGGGATCAGCTGATGCTTTAGATCTTCTTTTTGGGAGTGCAGTGTCTGCAGAACGGGGAATTGCTATTCAAACTCTTAAGAAATGGTACCTTTTCGTTCACCATCGTGTTTAACAATCTTTGTCCTCTTGCCCTTAACTATCCTTATATATAAAGCACAACAGGTTTTTAGTATGACTCATGTACTTTTGAGCACTTCTCTCACCACCCACAACAACCCTGCCAGTAATCTGAGCATACCATCAGAATACGCGGGTCGGCGCCTTTCGAACCGTATACAACAAAGCCTATTTGAAAGACAAAAAAAAAATTGTTGTCCTTACTGACTCAATTGACTTCTTGGTCCACAACAACCCCATCAAAATTCTGAGCATACCACCAGAACACGCGTGTCAGCACCTTTCCAACCGTATAAAATAAAGCTTATTTAAAGGACAAAAAATAGTTGTCTTCCATGACTGAGTCAAGTGACTGACTTCGGCACTTTGACAAAAATTTCCTTACCTACTCAAATAAGCTAACAGGGTAAAGAGTTCGCGTGATGGTGTAGTTGGTGTATGGTTGGTGGTTGACTGATTGGTGCTGGTGTGGGTTCGAGTCTCATTCATGTTGCATTTTGTCACTGCCAAATCCTGTTGTGCGCAAACTGCGTGCACGCGATTTCTTGAGGGCTTTCTGTGATTTCTCAGGTCGTGCGCCAAAAACTGTTGTTGCCAACTATGAGGGAAAGTGAGCAAGCATTCATGCAAGTGAAACAGTTTCTTTCACCACAAATATGCTTCCTAACAGTCTACCCTAGTATCCCTGAGCCTGTTAGCATCAAATCAAATCAAGCAAAAAAAGCATAGGTGTGTGGACTCTGGCTTATATATTCTTCACTCATATCATTTTGTTATGTGCAGCAAGCTACACTCTCATGCCATGTGCAATTCAGAGAAATCAAACAAGAAATCGAGAGCGCCGATCCAAACGGCATCAATCTCTGCAGCAGGAGGCACCACTACACCACGGTCGACCTGTAAGAGAGAGGCGACGCCCTGCACGTTTTAATCCTACTCCACCTACTCCACCTCAACATGAGACAAGATCAACTAGGGCTCCACGTCAGTGTCAGCGGCGCCGTCGAAGCTCTTCACTATCTATATCGTCACGACCAGCTCGACGACATCGGAGACAGTGTTCACCCTCCCCTGAGGAGTACAGTGAAGAAGAAGCCCAATCATACCCATCCCTCCTGATCCTGATGGTGTGGACAGTGATGAGGATAGGGCATTAATCCCGTTGTTGCAAGGCGAAATAAGGTAACATCACTATCCTGCATTCAACTACTCACCTGATATGGATCTTGGGGCACACCACCTCTCTACTTGGGGATTACTTTGTACACATTGCAAAGCCTTTCATTGGATGGAAGAGAAGATCGTTAACAGCCCACAATGAAATCCAAAGTTTGCATTGTGCTGTCTCCATGGCAAGGTGCTGCTACCTGTTCCTCCGCCTCCGCCTGAAGAGCTACGAAAGCTTTTTACGTATCACATTACAACAGGTAAGTATTTCTATTCAATTTTTTGCATATACATATCTGAGAGGAACAATCAAAGGCATTTCGAGAGCATATCAGGGTATTCAATAATGCTTTTGCCTTTACATCCTTAGGCGTCCGCCAGGTATCAATTCCTGGACATGGTCCCTACTCCTTCAAAATTCAGGGAGAGCTGTGGCACCTTATTGGCACTCTTTTACCACAACAAGAAGGGTGTGAAACATTTGCACAGGTCTACATTACAGATTCAGCTGTACAGACTGAACAAAGAGTTGGCAACACTTCAATATCACTCAATTGTAGGACGCTTGAAGACCTTAAGGCTATGCTCTTCCGTGTTAACCCATATCCCAGGATCTACAAATTTGCAAAAGAAAGAATGGAACAGGATCCCACTACAACACTACATCTTCGCATAGTCGCCCCATGAGATAGGGACCCAAGACGCTACAACATTCCTGTAGCCAGTGAAGTTGCTGTAGTGATGGTAGGAGACGGTAACAGAGAAGAATATGGAGTGGCCGGAGATATTGTCATCCAGCTCAGGGCAACCAGGACCGGTAGCAACTTACAGCGTATCAATGAGCTCAACTCAAATTATCTTCCACTTCGTTTTCCACTTCTGTTTCCATATGGGGACCAAGGATGGCATACACAGATTCCATATCGAGACCTGCCTGCAGATCTTCCTCCTCGCGAGCGAGAGCACTTCAATGATGACGGCATGCAAGTTGGTAATTCTGGGGTTCGACAACGTGTCAGCCAAATGGAGTTCTATTCTTACATGTTGCATCAACGAAATGATATATTCTCACTCCCTCTCTATGGTGGTCGGCTACTGTAAGAATTGGTAGTCGATGCTGATGCTCAAATTGAGGCGAATCGACTCCGCTATCTGCGGTTCAATCAAGTCTATTCTTCGAGCCGAGGTATATCAAGGTCTTATGGATGCCCTTGCAGAAGGCTATTCTTTAGAAGATATCGGGAGGCGGTCAAGTTTCACTGGCGGTCCACGTTCAATGAATCAGCTGTTCCAGGATGCAATGAGTATAGTTGGTGCCAAAGGACCCCCAAATATCTTTACGACCTTCACTTGCAACCCACACTGGGTAGAGATCACAGAAGCCCTCCTACCAGGCCAAAACCAGAGGATCGACCAGATTTGGTTTCAAGGGTTTTTCGACTGAAGGCTCTGGAGTACATCAAGGATTTAGTGGTATGACAGATCTTTGGAAGGGTTATCGGATATGTCTGGGTCATTGAATTTCAGAAGAGAGGTCTACCACATGCCCACATCCTGTTGATTCTTCATCCTGAAGATCTTATCAGGGATGAGGCAGCCATTGATCGAGTAATTCAAGCAGAGCTGCCTGATCTAGACAAGGACCCTGTATTATTTGAAATAGTCACCAAGCATATGCTACATGGCCCATGTGGTGAATATAATCCAGATGCACCTTGCATGGTCAATGGGAAGTGTGGCAAAGGGTATCCTAAGCCTTTTGTTGAGGAAACGAGAATCAACGATAATGGCTACCCTACCTATCGGCGGCGTAACGATGGCCGGGTTTTTCGCAAGATGATACGTGGCCAAGAGTCTATATATGATAATCGATGGGTAGTGCTTTTTAATGCTTGGGTCCTGAGGAAGTTTCTGGCTCATATCAACACTGAGATCTGTATCTCAATTCATTCAGTCAAGTATATATTCAAATACGTATACAAAGGGACGGATAGAGCACAATTAGTCATAGAATCAGATTTCAGTGGAGCAAGAGAGCCAGTGGATGAGATTAAAGAGTACTTAGATGCACAATATGTGGGTGCTTCAGGAGGTTTGTTCAGTCCCTTCCTCAAAGGTTAAGGATTAAGTATGATTATAGCATGCTGGCAGATTTTCCACTTCAAGCTTCATGATCACTCTCCAACTGTGATTTGACGGCGCATTCATCTTCCAAATCAACAGATGGTTATTTTTAATGCAGATGATGGTCAACCTGAAGATATACTTTCATGAAGAAATGTCGGAAAAACAATGCTTAGCGAATTCTTCCAATTCTGCCGTGATTCTCCCCAGGTCTCCCAATCGTGGACCTATCCTCAAGCCCCTCGACATTTGGTCTGGCAGAGTAATTCAAAGTGCTGGAAGATACGTGAGAAAGGCGATGCTATTGGTCGGATATTTTACATTGCGCCGTCACAAGGGGAGCTCTTTTATCTTCGACTACTTCTTCACAAGATCCCAAGTCCTAAATCTTTTGAGGACATTCGTACAATTGATGCTCAAGTTTACGAAACATTTAAAGCAGCCTGTGTGGCATCAGGTCTACTGGAAAGTGACGAAGAATGGGATTTGTGTCTGCAAGATGCAAACGCAATCAAATGAGGATCAGCAATTCGTTCTCTTTTTGTCTACATTTTGGCCTTTGGAGTTGCAAGCGAACCATTACAACTGTTTCGAAGACACTATAACAAGCTCAATGACGATTGTGCACATCTTCTGCAAACCGTTTATGGAATCGCTGCACCTTCTGAAGACCAGATCCGAGACTTATGCCGTATTGAGCTAGAGGACCTGCTACATGGTCTAGGCAAGACACTAGAGGAGTATAGGTTGCCATTACCTGCTCACAGGTTTGCATGATGGGGTGGAGAGACAAGAATAATTGGAGAAGAGCTGGTACAACATTACGGAGTTAGAGCAACGTCTTGATAGGAATCTTCCTCTTATGAATGAGGATCAATGACACGTATACCATACAATCATCGAAGCCTGGCAGAATGGCACCGGAGGACTCTTCTTTCTTAATGGGCCTGGAGGAACTGGAAAGACTTTTGTTCAGAATCTTATACTGGCAAGAGTAAGGTCCTCCAAGAAGATTGCACTAGGAGTAGCCTCTTTTGTAATTGTTGCTATTCTGCTTGAAGGTGGTCGTACTGCTCATACGCGATTCAAGATTCCCCTCAATGCAGATGCGCAATCAGTTTGTGGTATTTCCGCTCAAAGTGATCAGGCAAGGCTATATGTCGAGGCAGAAATTATTCTGTGGGATGAAGCCATTATGAGTGATCGCCTCTCCGTCAGCTGTGTGGATCGGCTGGGACAGGACCTTAAAAAGGATTCAAGACCATTTGGAGGAACACTTATGGTTTTCTGTGGTATGATACTTCCCTTTAAGTAGTTCTTTATTAACATACTGTTCACAGGAGATGGCAGACAGTGTCTTCCGGTAGTGCCAAATGGAAGCCGAGCTCAGATTGTGGATGCCTGCATCATTAATTCTTATTTCTGGCCGAATGTTCAAGTCCTGCCTTTGAAAACCAATATGCGCCTTCTTCGCGGCCAACAGGAAATGACACCAGCCGAATTTCAGCATGCGACCAGATTTGCCCAGTGGCTCCTTGATGTTGGAAATGGTCTCACTGATAATCCATCAGACAATGGATGTAGAGCCTTAACGATACCAGATGGGTCTATTATTCCATCCCATGAAGGACTAGCTGGTCTGTTGCACTCAATTTACGGACAACTAGGTTCTCTGCCAAATATCCCTGCTCTGAGCTTCCTTCAAGAATACTTCCGGGTTCATATGATTCTAGCAGCAAAGAATGTGGATGTGGATGGCATCAACGATCACTTGATTCAGTGGCTTGAATCCACAGGAGATCGGGTATATTATAGTGCAGATCAAATTATAGATGACGAGGGAGATCTCAGAAATCGCTTCTCTGTTGAGTACCTGAATACCCTGGAGATCTCTGGATTCCCTTCACATCATTTACACCTCAAGATCGGTGCACCCATCATTCTTCTGTGAAATCTCAATCCATCTGCTGGCCTGTGCAATGGCACACGCCTCTAAGTCACTCAGCTTCTCCGGCGAGTCATCGAAGCAACCATCATTACAGGTGCACACAGTGGCGAATCAGTTCTCATTCCTCGAATTGGCATTGACAGTGTAGTATCAAACCAGCTTCCTTTTCAATTCTGGCGCTTTCAATTCCCTGTGCGCTTAGCGTTTGCCTTAACTCTGAATAAAGCGCAAGGACAATCTGTTGGACATGTGGGTTTGTACTTAGAGTCTCCTCCTTTCTCTCATGGGCAGCTTTATGTTGGTCTTTCACAGGTTTCAAATGCGAACAATTTACGAGTATTGGTCAAAACAAAGCAAGGAGAGGAAAACAAGCAAACAGATAATGTAGTTTACAAAGAAGTGTTATGAGTACTCAATCACTGATCATCTCTCAGCATGTTCCTAACAGTATAGTCAAAAGCTGAAGTGGTTCTCCTCGTACCTCAGAGACCACTCAGCTTTTCATTGTTTTTTGAAGACAGTAGAGTACATATGGTGAGTCTGTGCTTGCCGAAGGGGAGGCCCCACGCAGTGGCTGCCAGAGGCAAGAGCTCGACGCAGTGGCCGCCGGAGGCTGGGGTCCAAGGGGCGAAGCCCCTGGCGGAGGGGATGCCCGAGGGACGAGGGCACTGACACACTTGTTGTTTCCATAGTCTCTCAGAAATCAAGGTTTTAAACCCCCTGCAAGTGTTACTGCTAGACCCATGAATGTCATGGTACTCACTAGACTTGAACGTGTGAACGGACGCAGATGTATGTCATGAAATTTGAAAGTGGATATCCTTCCCTCTTTATTACTAAGAGTCGCCCTTCCCTGTCCAAGCTCTCAAGATCTCAAGTTGCACGCCGCAATAGATTTATAGTGGAATCTTTCCTCACAATTCCTCATATATTTGGGCCAAACATGAAGATATGTTGTTGTCAGTGGCACAAGTAGCTACTCTGATCAACTTGGGCATTTTTATTGTCCAGTTCACACTGGGTTTAGGCAAGTGTTTCCTCGAATGTCCTTTCCCCTCTCAAAAGTCTGACTCGTGACAGATCGAGCATAGGCCTCGTCCCCTGTCTCGTTTCCTTCATCAAAACAACCAACTCTGCCGTCACTTGGTCGAATCTAGCGAAAACTCTTCACTCCTCTCTCTGGCCAACCATTCTGTCCACTGATTTTGCCTCACGAAAGGGTTTGGATCGCCGCGTAATACTTTTCAACGGTTTAGTGATTGTAACATGGATTCTCATGGCAGTTGCCGGTCTGTTTCTTTGCATAATCCATGTTTTGTATTGTTAAACCTGTCAAACAGGTGTCATTATTCCGCTCGACCTCGATACAGGCAGGAAAGAAAGCCCTCATCAGACGGTCCGCACAAGGTATGTGATGGCTGACAGCAACGTAGGAAAATCAATGAGTCCGAGAGATGCCTACCGTAGTGGACGATATTGCGGAGTCTTTGGATATTCAACTGCAGATTATCAATCCTGTCCTGGACAAGATATCCACAGTGGCATCATCCCGTCGAATATCACGAGCAAGTTCTCATCAAGTACTCCACGTTGACCATGCAGTTCCGCAAGTAAATTTTTATACCTTGATTTCTGTTTCCTGTCTGACGCCTCAATAGCTTTTATAACGGGTTTACAAAGAACAATACGGTGATGGAATATTTTCTGTAGGCTATATGGCACAGATGGACACAGAGAAGGTATTTTTGGGATTGAAGGCGAGGTTCTAGATCGTCTTTTTCTTTTAGACTCATTGGTGATGGTTAAGGGCCGTTGTTGATGTGGGGGAACATCCAGAATCGGTTTATTGAACAATACCTTACCAACAATAGATAACGACGGAGCGAGTTGGAAGCAAGATGTTCTTTGGATTGAGCCGGTACGCCCCTTTTGTTTTGTATGAGCTTCTGTTGAAATGAGGGAATTGGAGGTCACAGTATGCGTCAATACGAAACTTACCTTCGAATACACGACCGCTGATAAGTACTATACGTGGCTTACCACGTTGGATATCGTAGATCATGGAGGGTTTTACAATCTGTATCCCTCTTTTCTTCTTCTTCTGTCTAATCAAACTAATGACGAGGCAGGACGAACGCAGCCCCGAACTTTGCGGACTATGGGGAAGGACAGAAAGGAAACCTGTGGGAACATGCATTTGCAGCTGCCACTCGTTTGAACCTGATCATGATGGATTCTCGAAACATATCTCAAAACGAAACGTTCGAAGGATATAGAGTGCCCACGAATCGTACTTCTATCGGGAGGTTGTGCTCCTTGTCTTTTGTTGAGTTCGGCGGCATGTTTATGGATGTTCCCTCGACCTCCGAAGCATACCTAGCCCCCTACATGTTGCTGACCTCTGTCAAAGAGGTGGAGACTTGACCTTTGGTTCACCGGATCTGAGGGGGATTGCAGGTTCGTCCTTTCATTTCATATCTATCGACGTTCCTCTGATTGTCAGATGTTTCAAAAGTGTATTGCTCTTTTGTCACAGGGATACCAAATCGGCTGGATCATAGAGATTCAAGACGCCAAGGTGCAAACGTGGCGTGGTATCAACCATTGCATGTTTGTGCTTCAGCGACCAAGCTGGCAATACAGACTCTCGAATGCAGATATAACGGGACAATACAAAGATTTTCAGATCTGAACATCAAACGAGACCCGGAGAACATTCAACGAAATGTGCTCTGGGGAATGGAAAAGCTCGATTCATGGTCGTCCGTTTATATCGAGCCTGTCTACGGCAAAGTCAACGATGAATAATAGGGTCTGAATGCTTTGTAAGACAAGTGGAAATGGACGGCATTAACCTTGGCACTAGGTAGGATGATCCTGATCTCCGCACCTTACGGTAAGATCGATTCTACGCCCCTAGAGGTTCATCAGACCGGTTACAGGCTTGGTCTCACTTTGTGCATTCCGTAGCCACTTGCCAGTCTGATGTGTCGAACTTGGAACCGCAGGAAGTTCTCTGCTGGATGCTGCTTGGTCGGCCGTTCATGATCTCGCCAAAGATGATCATTCCTCGCTCGGTTTTTTCTCTGGAGAGCAGCTTTCAGCTAGATGGATCATCCAGCTTTGCAATTTTGGCGAAATGGCGAAGCTACTACCAGGATAATCCAGATACAGCGCCTGTTCGTCTTTCCCTCGTCACGATTCTCACGTCGTTGAGTCTATGCTAGGCAAAGGTAGCAAACCTTATGTTTACAGATAGGATAGCCAATAACTTGGTTGGGACTGCGTATGCAAACACGTTGAATGTTCGTCCTAGCGACACTGCAATCACTTACGACATTGTCTTTGCCATACCAGCACTGATAATCCTTTCGATTTGGGTGCCGGTTCTAGTGTCGCTGCCGTCCTTCTCTTGACCGGCAAAATGACATTTGATTATCGTTTGTCTTTCTCTCTCTTGAGCGTTCATGTCTAAACTTTTGAATCAGTTCGTTTTCTGCTCAATCAGACTTCGATCGGGAGAACAGTGGTTGGCGACTCGTACTTTCGTGTCGTAAAAGAGGATAGCGAAGACCATGCCTATTCCCCCGTTTCCGAGAAACGAACCGAACCATCACAGGCCTCCGCTTCCCCTCGAAAGACAGGCAGGAAGTTGATTGACGATACTTATTACACCGCGTCTGATACCTTTCAATCGCGTCTCCGAATGACAACAAGACGATGGCTGGAATGGAGGGGAAAGACCCCTTCTCACCTTGTCAGTTCCTACGTCACACAGGAAAACTGAAAAGGAAATGGACCGTTTTTTCGTCTCCTTTGTCTCTAATTCGCTTAACGAGGATCAAGGAGAAGGCTACGCATTTCTTTCAACTTCTTCCCGCAATGTTAGTTTGCCTAGACCTCCCGATCTCGAGAACGAGGCACACTTAGGGGGGCCGGAGGATAGATGGAAGCATTCAAATCGACAAATCGATGGTTAGTAGCCCACTTCACGCCTTCATATGGAGGAGGAAGCATGCATTCTCAATGCTGCAGAAATCAATCCCTACCGACTGTTGCTACCTTCACCCTCATTGTTTCATTGTAGCGCCTATAGCATCATCTATAGAATAGATTGATTACAAGAGATGTTCACGTAAGGAACAAAAGTTCAGTTAGTGGATTGTAGGTATGCCTAACTCCAGTGGCAAACCACCGACCAAGCAGCTTCAATTCGCCAAAAGCAGGCGGCAAACTCGTCGCCCCCAGGGGTTTGAGCAAGCGAAAAATGGTTTTGCGCTTCAATTTTGAGAAAACAAGTGTGTTAGCGGCCTTCGTCACTCAGGCCCCCCAACCCACTCGCAAGGGGCATGGCCCCTTGAACCCTACTGTGACTCTTGTGAGGGTTCGAGTCCAGTGTGAAACGCATTTTTTTTCCCCTTCAGAATAAAATTTCCTCGCGGATTCAGAAAGGCGCAAGCATATGCAGTAAGATGGGGTAATTCATTTCTTTTCAATGTCCCTGGTGAGGGAGGTATGAAGGCTCAAAAGTGCGTTTTATGACTCATGCCAAGAACGGATGGCTTTTAGAGGTAAGGATTCGCAGCCAAAAAGCAGGTCAAAACGGGTCGACCAATTTTATCACAGACCAACTCCGACCCCTTGGGCGACTGGTCTGCTGGATGTGATACATTGTAAGGGCATGCAGGCACTTATAAATTGAGTCCAAACTGCTTCATATTGAAATTGAATTATGCTACGAATGCTGCTGCCTATGGGCATTGGCAATTATAGGAAGCAGCAGCCAAATAATTTCGCAGTGGCGGACAGCTCGTCCGGAGCCTAAATTTTTAGGCTTCGGACTGATAAATGTCTCCCGTGCTATCTGCTTGCACATTGCCTGTTCACCGACTCTGTCACTAAGTAACTAAGCTAAAACTACAGCATGGTCGGTCGCATCCGATATCCCTGTGTTTCTGGCCAGCCTTCCCTTTCGTTTTAGAGCTTTAGAGCTTCAGCATCAATAATCGATACTTTCGCCTTCCTTGTGCCACCAATCACTGCTTCCGCTCACCCTTGCGAGCACAACCTACTTTGACCGTACGGAAGTTGTTGAGGTTTATCACTCCCAAGCGATCGAGCCAATCGTCATTTTTCCCGAACACTGGAGGTAGTCATCCAGTCTGAAGGGAAGAGGGAGTGAACGGCTATATTGAGATTTGGTCGTCATCAGTTTCGTCCTCCCACCACAAGATTCGCAACAATGAGCTCTCGAGCTCCCACTCCTCCACAATCGAGTCTAGTGCCCACTTCCAATCAGCTAAAAGTAACGCCCCGACGTACCACCAGTCGCTCCAGCTTCCACAGTCAAGCTTCGCAGAATGAAGGGTCGGATGAAGCGAAACTTTCTGCCGCTCGAGAAATGAAGGGACGCTTTGTCTACATGGACGTCGAGGCGTTCTTGGACTTGTTGCCGCCCGGTCCTGTCATGCCCGAACCAACAGTCCCTCCGACCCTCTCCCACAATGAAAATTTCGAGCATTATACCCCTTTTGTGAGTGTTGTTCCATTATCACGGCTCAGTATTTATGTGGATTCTTCTTAGATCGACTATATGTCTTCATTCGTGGGGGATTGGAAACTAGCGAACACGAGTCAATCCAACGATGGCCGATGCTTTGCGCCAGTGTTTGGGTCTGATCGTGGTAAACCGGATGTCACTCTTTACGATCCGTCATCTGAAATCGAGCAGAGTGATGAGGGTACTAAGGGTTACAAGGCCGATATGGCGCGGGCAGAATTGTTTGGGGAATTCAAAGTCAAAAAGGAAAGCGATCCTTTTGAAGATACAGATGACCTGGGAACTCCCACGAGAGGCATCGTAGAGACGGAGAGCCGGACAGGACAGAAGACACGCGGCCAGATCATCATCTACAGTACGATGATTCTATCGAGTCAACAACGAACTCGTGTTTTGCCATTTTACGTGCGAGGTCACAACGCGCGATTGATCTGCCACTCACGAGCTGGGTTTCGAGTTACCCGATTACTCGAAGGATACCTACCTTCAAGAGTTCTTCTGGAGATATACGAACGCCAACCGAGAGGACCGTGGACATGACCTTACCTTCGTCTTAGCACCAGATAATCAACTATCTCATCACGCTCCGGAGGTTCTGGAGCTTAGCGCGAGTGAACCTCTCTTTAGGGTTTCAGTCGGGGTGACCGATGCGGAAGCTCGACACTTTTACGTTTCGACACCGTTTACGTACCGGCATAACATCCCAGTCGGTCGCGGGACGAGATGCTTTCGAGCATTTGATCCAGAAGGAGCCACTGACGAAGAACAGCGAGTTTTCTTGAAAGATACGTGGCCCAACGTCGGATACGCTAAGGCGGAAGGAGAAATCTACGAGCTGTTGAAAGAGAAAGGAATACCGCATGTTCTGAAACACGTCGTTCATGGTGATGTCCCAGGAAGGCTCCAACTCGCTTCTGCGGGGGAGAAATCGCTCCGTCACTGTCGATTGGTTTTGGACAAGGTCGTCCGTCCGCTATGGGAGCTCCCATCTACGAAATGCCTGGTTCAAACTCTAGCTGATGCTCTCGAAGGTAAGTAAATTCTCTAGACAACACCAACCTCTTATCCATCTGGTCGCTTTAGCTCACCAGAAAGCCTTCGATTCCTCCAATGGTCAAGCTTCGATCCTTCATAGAGATATATCTGAAGGCAACATTCTCTTTGACGACAACGGACGCGGTGTCCTTGGTGATTGGGAGCTTGCTAGGGTGGGGGAGGAAACATCTGAGGCGAATGAGCGAACTGTAAGTGTTGCTGTCTGATGCGAATGCCATTATTGACGGGTTGATAGGGAACAGAGGAGTTTACGTCCCTGCGTCTCCTAGAGAGCATGGCGCATGATTCGCCGATACGGCATGAAGTACAGGACGACATGGAGTCAATTATCTATGTTCTTCTATACACTGCAGCTTCGTATGCGCCTAGCACCATGACCCCCGACGAACGGGGACGATTCCTCTCCAACTTTGATAGAGTGCCGTTTCACGAACTTTCCGTGTCGATCAAGGCCAGAAAGTCGGTGATTGGATCACAGAGGACTGTGGACGATCTCGAACTCACGACTGCGCTGGTTCAAGGACGTCCCAGAGGAAGTGATGACGGCCCTGAGACAGTCGGTTCTTGGATTGAGAAGGGAACTGTTTAAGGCGAAGAAAGAGAACATCAGGTTGACATTGAGACTGGAGAAGAAGGGGCCGTTTACAGAGGCAGAGGTCGAGGCCATGGCTATTCGTGAGGAAAAGAGGCTACACGCTCAGATGGTGATGCATGATTGCTTACGCAAGATATTGAAGGACGCGCTCAAGTCGGGAGACTGGGGAGATAAGAAGGATAAGGCACATGATCACGAGGCTAGGCGTCCTGGTCAGAAGATACGAAAGAGGAAGGGAAAGGAGTTGCAATCCGGTCAAGCATCCAAAAAAATCGAGAGGACCCGGAAGTGGGAGCATTGTGAAGGTAGCTAAAGGGCATATGGCAGTTTCAGAGTAATTTACGGTCAAAAAAATGATGATGCCTCCAGTCCAATTTGGCACAATTGTGATGCCACTTCCAGAAACTGAAAGTTATGATGTTGCCACTCGACAATACACTTCCGCGCCAGCCCTTTTTGAGGTCATTCCAGTATTCCCTCAGCGGTGCTCTCGAAAGAGCTTTTGCTCATCTGACATAATTTCCAGCAAGAACAATAGGAGTTTAGATGTAGCCTCAGCTAGTCCTCATTGCTGCTGATATTTGGGTTGCCAGTTGTACAAATATGATTGCAATATCTACGATCCATACATATGCCAATAAAGCCAGTGCCCATCATCCCATTAAGAGTAAGTAATTGAGACTTCAGGTTAGTGCAGAGATGGTGTAGGAAGCATCGACAATTTATTCCTCAGTGCTTTTCTGATGGCAAAATACTTTCAGCCTGCGTTGCTGGTGTGTTAAGAAAGATACCCACCTGCTCAGCGCTATCCCCCAATTTCTGACAACTGCCCTTCCCACATCCTGTGTTGTCTTCATATCCTGGTAATGGCCCATTGTTAGAAGTTAAGGGGCAATAATAGTTCATGGGACATACAAATGTGGAATGTGGAGGCTTACAGTTGACGAGCGACCAGGTTGTCCATGACGAGAGAGGGCGAGAAAGGAAGGGACAAACCTCAATGTCCTCGCTCTGCCTCACAAGCTTATTGACAACACTAGCTGGCCAAACTGATGAATACGATCAGTAAGGACACGCCGAGAAAGAAAACAGCGAGGGGAGCAAGGAGACACACTTGTACTTCAAATCTTGATGAGCCTAGCGCAGCCAGCCTGGAAAGCGTATGACAGCCCCGAGGACGCGGATTATGAACTGTCCAACGAACTGATTGACCAGGCGACAGATCCAATTTCGTCAGAAAAACAGTCCAAAAGGTAAGATATAACCAAAACAAAGAAAGGAATGACGAAATTGAAAGGATAAAACACAGACTTTGGTGTGACGTGCATGGTCGTCGCAACAACCCGTATACCCTCCGCGTGTAGCCCATAAGATATCCAGTAACCGTGTCCTTGACTTTATTGGTGCCCCTGGGGGCCACTTTTAAGTCGATTTTTTCCACATCCTTTCCTTCTTCGCCATCGACGTTGGGGGATGTTCATGCGCTCCATATTTGTTTTCTTCACCTTGCTGGATCCGACAGGTCTTACAGAGTGTTTGGGGATGGCAAGGTGCTTTAAAACCTCATTTCGTCCTCATTTTGAACTATGACCGCGCTGTGAGAGACTTTTGACAGCTCTCAGAATCCGATGGACTCATCAAGTCTCGGCGAGAGAGGAAGGAAGGAGAAAGCCAGGGTTGCTCTAGGTTGAATGTTGCAGCCACTGCCCAAGGTTCGTGCCTATCGCCAATCTCGGTTCGGGTTAGGTCATTGTAGTTGGAAGAGGAAGTCGCGCTGTTGTCCTTGCCCATGTTCTCCCCGTGAGTGTTATTGCTATTGCATGGCACGCTCGCCGTCGGCACCGTTTGCTCCTTCATCTTCCATTGTTCACGCTGGCTTCATGCGGAATGACATCCTTGAGCATGCATAATAGAAGGTGCCAACCAGAGCCGCCCTTACACAGGAAGTTTTGCAGTTTAAGAAGCAGCGCTAAGCTCGCCTTCAGCAGGGGGCTCCGGGGGGCCGGCCTTGCTTCAAGGCCATGGATCAATGTTGCTGGGACTAATGTGCACTGGTTCGACGGGGTTACACCGCGCTAGCCCAATAGTGTTAGACTTCTCGGTCGACGGTGCTTGCGAACTCTCATTCGAATGGCACTTCAAAGAAAGGCCATCAACCTGCTCTGACCTAGCCTCCTGCACCTAATCCTTATAAGCGTCACCGCTATGCAGAAACAGTACAACGAACTCAGGTGAGAGTGTCCTATAAATTTGCTGAATGCCCCTCAATTTCGATACTATGTTTCAAAATCCAGTGCAATACCCATGCAATACCGTGATCCCGTTCCACATTCGAATCTATGACCTGTGAACGTCCTAAGCGTTCCCTGAAACTTGCAGCAGCTTACGACACGGTAGTCCAGCCGGGGTTGAAATGTCCTACCAGGGTCCTACACTGAGGAATAGAGGCTGTGCAGTCGCCTGAAAAATCGCTTTCCCCTAGAAAATATAGTAGGGCTTTGATATAGAATTGCCGTCGTCACTGCTTTATATGACCTTGTGGATGCTCATTCAGGAGTCACTGTTTATCTCTAATAGTTCACGCAAGGTACTCCAAAGCGTGATGGTCTCATTTGATGCTAGCTGCTGCTTAAACTGGTTTTTGCATTCTGAATCGCTCAGAAGCAGTGGCATACCCGAAGCAATAAGAAGGATGCGCATTGGACTGTTTACACATTACCGAATAAGGTAGAACCTGCAGGGACTGTCTTAGAGACTTTTGCTCGTAAGTCGAATCCGCAAGCTACCGAATCTAGCTGGACATTTCTTCCCACGCAATCATATTGGTGTTGAGAGAAGCGTCATACAATTACGCGCCATTGTTAAGTCAAAGAACGTACATAACTTATGCTGTCCATCCTAAGAACCATCCTCCCTTTTCCGTTGTTAATCGACACGACAGATACCAACGAAGGCTTGGGGAAGCCATTATCGAGTTCCCTTCTTTAACTGAAGTTCTCTGTCTTCCCTTCACCACATCCTATTCACAACCTTGAAACCGCACCTTCCTCGCATTTTAACTACCCTTGAGCAGCGATAGTCATCGTAGCAGAGATCGTGGCTGCATTGCTGTTTCTCAAGAACCCCTTTTCCAGCAGCCTTTGCTGACGAAAGTTGTTTTCCGAGGTGGTTAGGGATACACAATGTGGCGTGGCATGGCGTGTATAGGGGGCCACATGAGCTTCGTCACATCAAGTGAATGCTGGCATGTACGGGGAGACGTGTTCCCATTCGCTGAGTCGCACATCAAAGGTGGCGGTAACGGGTTTGTAGCTGGCAAACGCCTCATGTCGTGTAATGACATGCGATGTTGACATTACTAGGCTAGATAATGTAAAATAAAGCACATTGAGTGAAGCTGAGAAGTCAAGATGTGAATGTATCTATAAAGAACTTTTCAACCTGCTCAACTTGAAGTTCCTTTCGCAATGGCAGCCAGATCTGCCTTTAGTTTCTTTGTGTTTTGATCTCTCTCCAACCGTAGCTGAGCCTTAAGAACCATGAGAGACTGAATAGTGTTGGGTTTGAGGCATGCGCGGCGGATCCCTATCGTATCTCGTGCTGCGCTGAAGATGGGTTCCACAGCTACCGAACAGCCTAAAAATGAATAATCAGCCTCAGAATTGAATAAGAAGACAAATGAAGGAAACCCAAACCAGGAATTGACAGAATATTCCTTGCCATTTGAGACCACTGCTTCAAATCCATTTTCAACCTCGTGCGATAGATTTCCAGAGGATCCTCCATCCACCCCAGCGGAGGGAGACTAAACCAGATATTTGGTTGCAAGTCCTCATCTTCTTGAAACGCCTTCATATGCTGATTAGCCTTCTGCATAAGTTTCGCTGAATACGAGAGTGTTGCTACAGTTTTTGTACTGTCAAGCTGCAATGATGCGGAAGAACAAGAGTTGTCGGAGGAAGATGGTTTGCTTTTTCGAAGATAATTGACCCTGAAATGTTCGATCAAAGCTGCTTTGCTGGCTGCAATCGTGTCCCTGTGCTCATTGAAAATGGGATTCACAAGGAAGTGATGATTGAGACGAGGGTCAAGAACTAAGCGGAATGAAGTTAACTTGAAGCGGTGCCAATCAAGACTTGCTACTCACAGACAGACCATAAAGGATAAGGAGAATTGTCTAGCACAGGATTGTTGCTGCTCAACTTCAATTCACCAATCCATCTCTAATTTCCTTTGGAATGGTTTTCGGCATGGTTGGGATGAACTCTTTGATTTCCCCATAAGTCCATAGTACATCCCCAGTGTCAATGATAAGGATGGAGAGGATGTTGTTGACATCTCGATTGTGGCGTCGCGAAAGATTAAAGCCAAGTCGCAACTGCTTCAACTCCGTCCCACTCTGCTTTCCACAAACATTGATGGTCTAAGCCAAACTGGTCAACATAATTCTCTATTGCGCCCTGATAACGAAGGCAGAGTGCGAGCATGTCATGTGTTGAGGACCAGCGTGTGCGGCAATCGAGGACAAGAATCTTCAGTTCTTCATCCGAGAGTTTTCCGAGTTCGTCAAGGGTCTCCTCTAGTATCTTGAACCTCCCCCCTCGTCGTTCAGGCGTCAACCGAAGATGTCTCACAATAAAACGAAGCTATTGCTGCTGATTAGCAACATAAATAGCATAGAAGGACATACCTTAGCAAGGGTTTCCTTAACCATTCCGACCTGAACCACAATATCTGAATGGTGTTCAAATGGCAGTTCTCCACCTTCCCTCTTGTTCTTCCGCGTAACTTCCCCTGCCAGACTACTGATTCCTTTCCTTCATCCTCCTTCCCCTTCTGTGGGAAAGCACTGATAACTTTCAAAAGCTCTAAAGCCGCAAGATGAATGACGTGAGCAGAACAGAACATGCGGTGTTCTTTTGCGTTTGAAGGGATGCCAGCTCTAGCAATTGGGACTCAATCTGTGGATACAGACAGGAATGTGTCCCATTGCCTTATCAATATCCTCTTGAGGGATGTCTACTTTCTTCCGCACCATGAGCTGTAACTTCTGGTAAAGGGCATCGGCCCCTCTGTGATTTTGAGCTGTCTTAAGATGACATTCCAGGCAAGAGTGATTATTGTGACTTGTTTTTGCTACTCGGCAGACGAAATAGCAGTGATTGCACTTGTAGTATTTGTCCCCTTCCTGATGACCTTCTTGATCTGTGTTGGAGCCTCATCCTTGGAAATCTGTTTGAAAAGGTAATGCACCATGGCTCGTTGTCGAGTGCCAGTTACCTGAATGAGCTAGTAAGTAAGAACGGAAACCTGAGATGTAGTAGAGACACACCTTTGAGTGTTGAACATGCGGCTTATTTGGACTAAGGGCTATCATTGTAGAGGTAGGTTGACCATTCTATCACCATGGCCCATTTTTCAAGGCTGTTTGAATGGAATAAAGGACGAACCTGGACTCGTTTCTTGGATTTCTTGAACATCTTCCCTGGCAGCATCTCGGCTAGCTCCCAGTTCGATACCTTCGTTTCATCTTGCTCCACCTGTTCGCCATCCTCTCCACTCACTTTACTTCCATCTCATTCTCTTCTCCTGAAGAAAGCGCAAAGAGCCCTCCATCGCCCCTGTTTCATCCACTACTAGATCCGCCAGGAGCAGTGGGTGGAAAATGGACTGCTGCAGCGCACAACGACCTTTCCGAGCTTGCACAATATAGGATGGTACGTCGTATTTATTCTCACTTTCACATAAAATGCAGCATGCAATTCAATAGGAAAATTTTTGAGAAGAGTCAGGCGACTCAAGTTCACGAATGTTTCCCGAAACTAGGAAAAAAACATACTCCTTAACTATTTGCGCCGATGTCCTTTTGGAAGCACCAATTCGATACGGTTCCGTTGGCAATATTTGACGATTGCTGTCCTTGTAGAACTCCATTTCTCCGTGGCCGAGATTGATGTGGCATAAGACTCGGAATCTAATGTCAATGATCTAATATGGCTTGTTTTCAGAGCTGTTCTCCACAAACCCCAATCTAGGCCTTTCCCCATACAGTGTTTCAAGCTGAGCCTTTGCAGCGGAGGTTGGAATAGACCAGGAGAATCTGAGTCCCAAGGCGGCAATTCCGTCTCGCTGAGAGTCAGTGAAATGAGAGCTTTGCAGTTGCCGATGATCCGGTAAAAGTTGTCAAAGAGACTGTCGCCGTCACGGGAATAGAAGCAGCCACAACTGAGAGAGAGATCTTGAATAGTTGGTGAGATCGCTTCGAGGATAGAACATAGGAGCTTTACTTCGCGATGGAAGTCGCATTGAAAGACACTGAGCCGTGGAAAAGGCGCATCGATCTGTTTGATATGTTTCAAAACGGTCAACAAAGATGACCTGCTACCGATTAAGCGCAAGCCCGTGAGTTGTGCCGGCAATATCGACGAGAGGTCCATGTCGCTTTCTGGCAACCTGGGTGAAAGCCAGGGAGCGGGTCCTAAGTGTGATGTTATAGTTGAATCAAATGTGTCTCGATTCCCATTCCCCGAAAGCAGAGTAAGATGCGTGATGCGTGAAAAAGTCTTCATTGCCGTCCAAAAAAATTCCGATCCGTCATCAACAAGATATAGAGTTCTAATTCGATGGTTCACGGGTTCCAAGGCTTGTAAAATTTTGGAAAATAAGTCATTGTGAATCTTCGAATCAGGGCCATCGGTGGGGTGCCAATTCAAACTGAGAGTGGTGATGCGAGAGCACAACCCGATTATTTTGAGGACCGCTGTGTCGTCAAAAATATTTCCAGGTGTTGTTCGGATAGTCAGATGTCGAATGTCTTCAACCTTTACCTGACCAAGCATGCGCAAGAATGTCCAAATCGTCTGTCGATCCACAAGAGCAACGGGATCCACAGACAGTTCGCGCAAGACCTGCATCCAAGTCAAGTCAAATACATTCTATTGTAGAAGAGAAAGGAAAGTATACCACTTACAATGGGAAAGAGTGATTTGCAAATACAAAGCCAGCTGCTCATTTGTCTATCCGTCCTAATCCCTTCTACGTGGAGAGCTTCATAAAATATAGTTGACAATATCATATCTTGTTCGGTAGCTGCAATTTTTTTTGCTGTTTTTTTTCGTACTTTGTTTGGAGCGATAATATTTGAAGCCTTCAGCTTGACGGGAGAGATGAGCTTCGAGTTGATTTCTTTTCTCTCTAGGAGGTTCAGAATGGTAGCCTTCAAGTCGAGTAGCTTTCGCTCAGCGTCAAGTTCTCGGATTTTCCAAACGTTGACCAGAAATTGCAAGGTCTGCTCGATACTCTCGATACGCCGAGTGTCCTGTTGGGAACCGTCCAGGCGAATTACGGAGCAGTTTTGTTGAATCCAAAGCTCGAGGAAGGAGGTCATTCCATCAATGGAATCGTCAGTAACGATCGGATCAGGAAGGAGTTCCATTGACATAGACAATGGAAAGTTGGTTGAGGGGAGGAAATTAAAAAATGAACATATGCCTCGTTTTTCTCGATTTTCTCCCACAAGCTGAGCGGCCCCCTCGTCCCCTCGGGGAGAAGTCACCTGACTCAGTCGTGTTTTTTTCGTGTTTCAAATAGTCTTTGCTGCACACGGTTCGAAAGGCGCCGACACGTGTATTCTGGCTGTCTACTCAGAATTCTGAAAGGGTTGTTGTGGGCGGTGATATAAGGGCTCAAAAGTACATGTGTGAGTCATGGTCAAAACCTGTCGTGCTTTTTATATAAGGATATAAGGACAAGTGTGTCAGTCTTTGCATGCAGCTCCACTCTGACTCGCTTCCAAAGGTTACTGAGAGGGGTGTGGGTGATGCTTTTGGCTAGGCTGAACTGTATGCAATATGAAGTTTCATAAGTGACTGAGCCAAAAGCAAGACCTCATATCAGGGCAGAACGCTTACCCCAAGCGATGCTCGACATTTCAAGACAGAGGGCATCTAGCGCTTCTGTCCTGCCCCAAAACTGAAATGACGAGCAGACTTTTTTTTAGGAATTTGGCCTTGACATGAAGTTCCTTGCCTGTATTGGGTGGAATTTTCGAAGCGGAAGAGTTGTCGTTAAAGGTCTGCAAATCCTGTTGAAGTTCTCATATGCAAACCGTTCAAGAAAGGATTGTTCGAAATCAGAGAAATTATGGGGTGGTTTGGAGATGGAAATTGTTGGGAGGAAGGCTTTTCTGTTAGACAGGAGGGTGATTTTTGTGAATAGGTTGGGAATGTAGTTGTCAAGGAAACGCAGGTACCGTTCATACGTGATTGGCTTCCACTTTCCTACCATCCTAATGTACTCGATATCAAACCCAAGTTGGAGGAGAAATGAGGCACCTCCGATGTGGAAGGAATGACCAGCGAAGTGGTTATAGTCTGCTGCTGACCAGATCTGGTTACATCGATAGAGAAAAGCTGAATGGGTAAGTGCCCGAAGAGAGCCATCATTTTTCTTGTGATCAATATATGCAAATAGGTGGTTAAGTGTGTTACTGGAGTTGTTGATGCGAAGATGATTAACTATGAGGTCCATTGTCCAGACATCGCCTAATCTGGTCTGAAGAAGCCTCAAAACTCAAGAGTGACCGGGGGGGAGGGATTTATCATTCCAAAGAAGTATGCGGAGATAAGGGAAATCTTCTTCAGTAAGATGTCGGGAGAGATCATCATGAGTAATTGATTTCGCCGGAACAAAGGATTTGTGAGATCGGACTGTGGTTTCCCCTAACCGGAAGAGAGAGAAAAAGGTAATTATAGCACAGGCTAAAACACCTGCATCAAAGCAATTAGAGTGATCCAGTTTGTCGACAAGCAGAATCATTTTGAGCGTAACTGCTGGGTGCACAGTGGCCTTAAACAGGGGCCTTGCTGGCGAGCAATGCCTTTGCAATAGAGAGTGAGCTCATCCGGCCTGTGTTCCCATATCCAAGGAAAGCCATTAAGGAGATGCCAGGCTTGAGGCCAGAGATATAGTGCTCTGCTGTATTGATGGAGACGGATTGTGATGGGGCAAGGTCAGGGTGGACGCCATTCATAGGTGAAGAGCACCAAATAACAAAGCTGCATACCAAAGGTGCTGTGGCAGGGAAACGTTCTGAAGGTGGAGCACACATTTTATAACAAAATTCGATGTATTTCGGAAGGGCAGAGGAGTAAGAGGCAAGTGCGCCTTCTCTGTAGGCATGTGACAAGGCATCTTTCTGAGCATGGCGGATGATGGGATTGTCAATGATCAGATGTGTAGGATCAGGGTTGTGTGAACTTATCCAGCCGTCTTGATTCAGCGACAAAATTATCGTTGTTGTTGTGGTGAAAAGAAGATGAAGAATTAGAAGGAGGAGGAGAGGGCAATATTGGTCTTTTCTTCAAGAGAATGGAAGGGATAGGAGCATGATTTGGAGTTTCAATGCTGATTGGAGAAGAAGGTTGACTGAGGCTCAGCCCATTATCATAGACCAAGAAATGACCCATCATGCTAAGTGAGGAGCGATCAAGAAGGCAGAGATGTTGTTGACATTTTTCCATTTGTGACTGAACAACAGCGAGAGGAATTGTCCCATATTTATTGACTGCTCCTTTCTGTTTATCCCAGCCAATAATATGCATTTGCAGACCTTCCCAAAAATGAAGAGTGTTCTGAATCCAACCAATCAAATAATCATGACAAAAGTGCGGAAAAGACTTGTGATACAGAGCGCAGCAATTTGTGTTACATGCAATCACTTTACGTTGAGCCATGAGCTGGATGTTGGAAAGTATGATATTGTTGAGTTGATGCATTCTAAAGGAAGAGATGTTATGTTCAGTCAATAGAGGAGGGACGATGCTAACCGCAGAAGGAAAGGTAAAGGTGTGGGATGAGGAGAACTTAGACAGGATTCCGGTTGAAAAAGTTGCAGAGGCAGTTATTTAGGGAAGAGAGACCCATCAACAATATCTTGATTTTTTACAGAAAATTTATGTATGATTGAAGGAATAGCATGATGATTATTGACATGAGGTGTTGATTCTATTGTCAGGGCTGAACAGAATGAAATTATAATGAGGTGAAGAACAGTTTTATATACTTCCAGACAGGTGGCAGAATGAGTAATCACGGTAAGTCTAGAATGTTCATGAATAAGTGTGCTGCATGGTGGCAACGGATGCACTCAAATCCTGACAAGAGGTGGTCGCTTCAGGTATAGCGTGTTGGTTTGCGCATAGACGTCGCCTATCCTTGCACAAACATGAATTATTTGAGGAATATTGATCAAAGATGTTGATGTATGCTCAAACATTGCCTATTGAGGGCAAATATAAATTGTTTGGAGAATAGTATATAGCTTGATGGTTATCAAGGATCTGTGAAAAATTCATGCAGAAATACATGATGATGATTAAATATATAAGTTTACTGCTACGGAACTAACGTTCTCCGCTTGTCCTTCACCCGGTCTTTAACAATGGACCCTTGGGCAGCCCTACAAGTGAACTGTAAGAATATCTGGAAGTACTACAAAAGCGTGGTCACTGTGACAGGCAAGGTGGTGGAAAACAGGCTGAAGGGAATAGAGTGTTGATCAGATTGTCAGATGATGTGATTGTGGAAGTGAAGTTGCAGGTATGTACAAATTTTCCCTGGAGTACAAGACAGGGCAGTGTGGTCAGATAATAATGCCTGAGGCAGACCATCACCCTGAGCGAAATCAAAGCGAAGTATGTTCAAGTCAAAGGGAGGGTGAGGTCAGATGGCTGTGTCGCAGAGATATTGTTCATGGAATTGGGAGAATGGCTAAGTACGTCTCACATTCCTGGCATTGAATTTGTTCTGACTAGATGAATGGCTTTGAAAGCTTAGACATGCTGTAAATAATTGTTAAGCTGCAGGATCAATTTTCAGATATGTTTGGTTTGGAAGACAATACTATAACGAGTACTATTTCAGCCTCAGGAGTTTATGAACCAAGGAAATGACGATGGGCAGGTTGTCAGCATAGTAACCAGGTTGCTTGTATCTCTAAGGACCCTCAATATTAGCCTTCCTTTCCCTCAGTCTTTTCAGTATCTTTCTGCCTCTCTTTGTCTATAATGATTTCTTCACTTCTCTCTTATAAAGTAGATTTGATTTTAGTGCTGCAACACATGGCTTGTTCAGCAGATGCATTCGCTAATATGAATTTTTTGTGCTCTGACCTACACCCTTGATTTGGAGCAGTACTACAGCTTAACCTCCTAACTTCGGTAGCTGGCACAGAGGTATTAGAATGGGGGTTCCTGATATCTGATATCCTCTTCAAGTGCCGGCAGGGTCGTATCATTTGCAGCAAACAGGAGAAATAGAAGGTACGGCAACAGGCGGCAGCAATCCTCCTGCTACCTATGTTTACCTTTAGATGCAATGAAGAGGACAGGAGCACAAGAAGTGAGCATGATCACGGCATAGGCAAAAAGCAAAAACATCCTCGTTAGGGCAATCGGGAAGCTCTTGAATTGCCATGCTACGAAAAATACAACTGGGACATTGGTAACCACTTTGCTCGGCTACTCAACGTGGGGCCTTCGCTGCAACCAACTGCAACTACTGACTCGAAACGGTTTGGTGCAGCTGTGTTTTAGAAACCTGCTCATATACATGACGGTATAAAGGATGCATCTTCTCATTGTGCATCTACCATGCTAGAAGAATAATTCCTTTTACATTTAAGCCATAAAAGATGAGTCTATTGTTCATTATAAGAGGAAAGGGGAAGAAGATTGTTGCAGCAAGTAGAATTCTCTCTTGATGGGTGGATAGCCTCTGCATTGCAATATTGTCTACCTTCTCATGTGGCTGCCAGGATTATTGCACATCAAGCCTATGGAAGTACCAACGATTGGATGGTGACGTGCAGAATTATTGCTCCCCGTCCCATTCTCAGTTCCATAATAGTAGAAGAATATATATAGCAAGTCCTATACTCCCATACAAGACAGATATTATCTTGACTATTGTAGCCGGGTGATGTGGTTTCATGCCTGTGAGTTTATTTAGTCTTCTGGAAAACAAGCAGGATGAGAGAGTTTAGAAATCTGAAGAGGGAAGGTTCAACCTCTTCTCATGTGGAAAACTTTGATGAGTGAAAGATGAGATTATATATTTCTGGTCAATCTACCAACAGCAACAGAAACTGGATACAATCAAAAACCTCACCATCCCTTCCAAATCGACTACTCCACCGACAAACCAACCTTCAACATGTCCCAGAAGGGCCCTAAACCCTCGCAAGAGGGTGGAAGGCCTCCTCTGGGCCTGGGAAAAGAGGGGGGACACGAGTAGACTTTGCTTCAACTTCTACTCATGTCCCGCCCTCCTCCCAGCCCAACGCCCTGCTTGGGCACAGCATTAGTAAAGGAGGAATATTGAAAAATAGTCAGAGGGCGATAGATAAAAGTGACAGAGGAGGCAGGGTTCTTGGTACACACCTTCTTGAAAAGGATGTCTCGAACCGGGAGCCTCTTTCTTCCTTTACAAGTGTGTCAGAGGCCTTTGTCCCTCAGGCCCCCCAACCCACTCGCAAGGGGCATGGCCCCTTGAACCCTACTGTGACTCTTGTGAGGGTTCGAGTCCAGTATGAAACGCATTTTTTACCCCCTTCAGAACAAAATTTCCTCGAGGCTTCAGAAAGGCGCAAGCATATGCAGTAAGATGGTGTAATTCATTTCGTTTCAATGTGCCTGCTGAGGGAGGTATGAACGCTCAAAAGTGCGTTTTATGACTCATGCCAAGAACGGATGGCTTTTAGAGGTAAGGATGCATCTACACAGCACCCCAACATTTAACCGGGTCAAGGATATATTGGGGATTGATGACGAAGCACAGAATGACCCTGTACAACTATTAGAATTTACATATAGGCAATTTATTGCTATGAGCTCTATCAATAAATTAATCAGAAACACAAAAGGAGAATTCAAAACGGACCAAACCACGATTGATAACATCGATACACTCCTTAAAGCTTGTGTGTCTCTACTTAAAAAGGATCCCCTCAGCAAAATGTGCCGCATTTCTCGAAACCAAATGTTAGCAAATCAGAATATTGAAACCATCCTGGAAAGGATAGAGGGGATTGAGCGTAAACTCACAGAGGGGATCCCAGTTCAGGAGAACACCACTCAACCCACTTGGGTACCGAACGAAAGGGATTTCCCTCCACTTAGTGCTCTCCCATCCGTTCTAAACTTAAGGATTGACCCTCCTCAAACACTGTCCAAAGCGGCCGGTAAAAAGGTACACTAGAGGAAGAATCATAGCAGGAAACTGTCACTATTCCCTACGAACGGTTCTGCCCATATCTCAGATGATAAACCCGAAATTGAGCTCCTCGCTCAAGTTAACGATGCCCTAACCGCAAGAATGGTATACAGAATAACTCCACAAGATCCTACCCCTGAAGTAAAAGATAACAGCAAGGTCTCTGCTGCAGCAATTGACAAGCTACCTGGGGGAGCGGTCGCGATGTGGTTCAACGATGCCATTGACTGCAATAAGGCATCAGAAACAATAACAGAGTGGCTGCCGGTATGCGGTGATCTGAAGGGATTTTCTCATAGCATTCCAGCCGACATAGTGGTGATTCACAAAGTCGGAACACACTGGAACATTAGGGACAAGAACCAGGTCAAAGACAAGCTCTTGGACCGCAACAATTGGACGGAGAAGGACATACTTAAGCTAGAATGGGTATCAAAGAAGATCTTCAAGGATAGAGATGTAGAAAGTGTGTCACTCAAAGGCTATTCCTCTCTTCTCATCTTCTTCAGGAGCGGCAAGACGGCAGATGAAGCCATTGAACGTGGTGTTTTCTTCAATGGCCGACGTCTCCCTGCTGACAAATCAGTACGAGATCTTCCGCAATGCTATAACTGTTTCCAACTAGGCCATTTTGGTAAGAACTGTTATAGGGTTGGCCGACCAGTCTGTGGGGCCTGTTCTGAGGAGCATGACATAAAAAAAATGTGACAAAAGCCTCACATGTTTTATGCATGAAGGAAACAATTCTTCTCCATGTAGTGACGAACCAACTCCTTTGACAGGTCCCCTTGTTCACATGTAAGAGTGAACCTGCATTGTGCATACTGTGGAGAGAAGGGCCATGGAGCCCATGATGCCTATGGAGGTGACAAATGTATCAAGAAAGTAGGAGACCGTGCGTAGGCTAGAGGGATAGAACTGGAGCTAGGGGAGTTCTTTGAGAGAGACGAGAAGGGGGGAGAGAGAGATATGGGAGCAGAGGAACAGATGGAAGAAAGAGAGAATGAAGGAAGGAAGGAAGGAAGGTAGAACATCCATTCTCACCGGGCCACTTTGATGAAGAAAGGTCTGAGTTACCACCTGAAAGCCCAAATGAAATCGTTGAATGACAGATGGGGCATTCTCATGGTCGTACGAAGGCAGGGCTACTGGCTCAGACAGTGATTTCGAAAATTCTCATAACCCTTTCAATTCTCATTCTCATTCGGTGTTTTCAAAAAATTCAGTTTTTATCATCCAACAAAACCATCACAAAAGAGGAACAGTCTCTCATTCCTTCATGAATTCAGACGATAGGAAAGCAGACATTATTTTAATACAAGAACCTCCCACCACTCTTCCAGACAGCGGAAGCCTTATTATATATCCAGGATACAAATGTATTGCCTCAAAAAAAGTGAAAACATCATATTCTAGGTCAGAAGTTTCACGATCAATTATCCTCATCACAGAAATTCTTTCTCCGAGTCGGGCGAAACCTTTGTTGAACTTCCGAACCAATATTATGACATCTCCGCTGTCCTGTTAATGTTCCCAGGAGGGAAGAGATTTCTAATCATTAATGTGTATAACGCTGGGGGGGACTCCAAGACAATAAATGACGTATCTACCCTCATTGAAGAATCCAAAGTAACTGGTCTTTTGAGAGAAGAAGATCTAATATTTGTGGGTGGTGATTTTAACTTGCATCACAGGGAGTGGAACCCACCTGGGTACACTCGCTCAGATGGCAATGCAGACTACCTATTAGAGGTATTCGAAGAACTGGGACTCTCCTTCGATCCAAATTCCCGTTACAACTACCAAAAGGCCAACTGGGAAGCGGTAAGGGAGTTTCTACAGAAGTCTGATAAATTAGCAAACTTCCCGAGGGATAGGGACGAACTGGCTACACAAGAGGATATCGACAAAGGGGTGGAACTCCTCATGGCTGTTCTGCTGGAGGCCATGACACTGCTCCCCAGAATGTCAAGCAACCAACCGACAAAGAGGTGGTGGACCGAACAACTCACAGAGAAAAGGAAAACAGTCAACAAGCTTAGAAATCGCTTTTTGAGCAAGCAAAGGAAAGGGAACCAGGAAGCAAAGGAGGAAGCACGATCTCTCTGGCGTAAAGCTGCTAACCAGTTTCACGCTGATATCAGAACAGCAAAGACGCAACACTTCGAGGATTTCCTGGCAGACCTGGACCAGCGCTCTATTTGGACTGCCCATCGGTATGGAAAGAGGGAGGACCGGTGTTGAGACATACCTCCCCTGCAGAAGGATGCAACTGATGACCGCCCCAACAACACCGTGTCCTCCCCAGCGGACAAAGCCTCTCTTCTCCACGCTAACTTTAACCCCATTGCTCGAAGCTGCGATCTTTCCGACTTCCCCTGCATCCAATACCCACTTCCTTTCCCATCCCCTCCGCTTAAGATAGAGGAAATTGATGAAGCTATAGACAGAATCAAGATACCTTCTGTGCCAGGCAGAACAGGAATATCGAACAGGATAATCAAGGAGGTGAGGGAGGAGATACGTCATCCACTCTTCGCTATCTTTTCGGCCTGTTTCTTCATCGGATACTACCCTGCAGCCTGGAAGAAGTTCACCACAGTCATACTGTGCAAACCAAAGCGCACTGATTATTCCCTACCATCCGCATATCGCCCCATCGCCTTGCTCGACTGCGTTGGGAAGGTCTTCGACGGCATCTTATCTGCCAGACTCACCTTCCATGCTGATAGCAAGAGGGCGCTCCCGACTCACCACTTTGGGGCTAGGCCGGGTCGTTCCACCAACGACGCTTTAATCACAGTCACGGAATACATTAGGGAGGGCTGGAGAAAAGGACTAGTTACAGCCTCAGTTTCGCTCGATGTTAAAGGAGCGTTTCCAACAGTAGTGCACCAGCGTCTCATCAGCAACTTGAAGAAAAGAGCTGTCCGGAAACAAAAGTAGAGCTGATCGAATCCTGGCTGAAAGGAAGAGAAACAACCTACAACTTGAACGGCTATACATCCAACCCTTACAAATTGGCAATAGGACTTGCCCAAGGATCCCCACTCTCTCCGATTCTGTACCTTTTTTATAATGCTGATCTTTTGGAAATACAGGCACCAGGGGTGGACTCGCTCAAATGCGGATTCGTAGATGACATCCACATGAACGCCCGTGCAACTAACCCTTCCGAGGCCATTGCTACACTCGAGGTGATTCTCGATAAAGCAATGACCTGGAGTGAGAAGCATGGTGCGATATTTGAGGAGGCGAAAACAGACTTTGTCCTTTACGGTAAACGTAAGAAGATGAAGTCTCGATTTGGCCAACTCACCATTCGTGTTGGATCTACGACGATATCGCAGTCGTCTGAGATGAAATACTTGGGAGTGCTCCTTGACTCCAGGTTAAGTTTCAACTCTCACCTAAAGGCGATTGAGACGAAGGCGAAGAAATCGTTATCCCTCCTGGCAACACCCTCCAACACTACGAGGGGCATCCCCCTCCGATTGTATCGGCGCCTCTATGAGGCTACAACATGCGCAATGACGGACAACAACGCCATCATATGGCACCATCTAGGGAAGAAAAGTGGAGGAGCCTCAAGACTCGAGGCAGTGCAACGATACGCTCAACGACTTATGCTGGGAGCTTTCCGCACCACTCCCACATCCGCCCTATCACACGACTCCAATCTCCCCCCAACAGTGGCGAGGCTGGACAAAGTTGTCTCACGAGCCACAGTCAGATTACTAGCACTTTCTAGAGACAACACAGCAGGCAACCTGACGAGCTCATTCCACCAATCCCAAACACCGAAAAAGCACCTTTCCCCCCTGATCACATTTTCAAAGCCAACAACATCAGATTTCCAGACGACCTAGAAATCATCCCAACCTTCACAGTGCACCCAGGACACACCCCTCCATTCGACACCTTCATTGCAGATTCAAAGGAAGAAGCGACTAAGCACTTCCATGACCTCAAAAACGAAGAAGACGAATACTGGATTTTCACGGACGGCTCACGAACTGAGGACGGGGTGGCATTTGGACTGGCAATCACCAATCCGGAAACTATGGCAGGCTACAGGATAGGAGAATGCGACGAAAACACGGTGTTCGAGGCTGAATTGCTTGGGATAGAGCGTGGCTTGGCATTGAGCCTCGCACTCAATGATCAGCGGGGACTACGATCCATCGGTCCGTATCTTCACGGATTCACAAGCCGCTATCAAAAACCTAGCAAAAAAACCAAAGAGTAAACCCGGTATAGGAATCGTCCTGAACATCCTCTCCCTCGCCGCCAAACACCGACGCCTTAATCCTCTATGCGGAATCCACATACACTGGATACCGGGCCACACCAAAATCAAAGGCAACGATCTGGCAGACAAGGCAGCAAACAGAGCCACAGATGGGAAGAAAGCTATTGGTCGAGTGAAAATTCCCAAGAGCCCATCAGCCATCCGCGCTACCCTCAGCATCTCCAGATTCAACAACGGATACACTGTCTCCCGAGACTCAGGCTGTCATCACCGTTCACTTGCCTCAAGGCTGTCACCAGAGCAAACATATGCCATGCTGTCGGAAATGACACGAGCTCAGGCATCCATCTTCATCCAGCTACGTTCGGGTCATGTCGCCAATAACAACTACCTGAATCGGATAGGAATCAAGGATGACCCGGGTTGCGAGTACTGTGGCATGCGAGACACGGTGACGCATCTCTTCTTTGAATGCGAGGAACACGAGGAGGAAAGGAAAAAACTAAGGGAGAGGCTGAGAAAGAAGGACGTCCGGTTCAGATCACTCAGTGACGTCCTGAGTGAACCGGAGGCAGTTCAAGCGGTCTGGGAATTCATTAGAAAGAGCGGTAAGTTCAAGCTTTGGATTGGACGGGCGCAGCGAGTCCTGGACAGGAGGAAGGCGAAGAGAAAGGAAACGGCGAAAGGAAAGGAGGAAGAAGAAGCAGAAAAACAACGCGAGGACTGGGAAGACTGAATGCAATAAGTTACGTATCATCTCAACCGGTACTATATCTGAGGTACTTGTTTTAGGCCATACACCATCGGGGATGTCAACTACTTCCAATCCCTTTACACGAAGGAATATTAGGGCGAAAGATACATCACGTAGTGGCTTTATAAAGGACTCTTTCATTTAAACCATTTAGCCATCGCGACTTAGAGATCCACCTTACAGTTCTTCATATTTTCAGGCACTGTTCCTTTGATGGGGAGTCATGGGGTCTTACTTTATCCTTTTTCCAGCGAGCTAATCATATAGATTTCTATCTTCTCAGGACAACATTCACCGTTAACATTTACATACTTTCTTTGATCACCACCCCATACATGTAGAGCTCCGTTGACTATAGTCTTTATGCTCTCTAATATGATCACAACAACAACACAACAATCCTCTTTTTCGCACGAGCTCGAACAGGAGGATAAGGCGTAGAAGAGGCTCTGGTGGATCTTATGACATTGGAAGAAGGAATTGGATGGGAAGAACTCGACTTGGAAGTCCCCGAACACGAGGTGTTGATGGACATAATGCATCTGGGTCTCAGTCGAGGTAATGTCAGCCTTTTCTGTGTTGCGAAGAGAAGTTCTAATGCTTCCCTTCTTCTGGTGCATGCACTCCAAGTTGTGCATGCGCAAAGTCCAAACAAACTTGTATTTTCGTTGTGGCCGAAGATTGACGACGACGCAGCCTGCTCCAGACTCTCTCGCCTTAGAAACTCTGCAACCCTCTCAATTTCATGCTCGAATAACGCCCTGCAGCAACCCTCTTAGAGATATTTGCAACATGATCACCCCAGAAGACGCTTCCTTTATCGACTACATCCAAATTGCCACTCGACGCGACCTCTCTTCAAATCCTTACGTGCAGGAGCTGGAATCCAAGGTGTTTGATCTAGATACATCTTTGGAGAGAGAAAGAATAGACAAAGAGAAGTGGAAGAAGTTCTACACGGAGAAGAATGAGGAAGTGGAACGGTTGCAGCTGGAACTCGAGAAGATTAGAAAACCTCCCCCGCCGTCTGCAAACTCGACTGCACAAATTCGCATCAAAGGCACCCCTGTCTTGTCCACCGATCCTGTCGCTGATTCAGATACAAAGGACTGGGTCACGAAGCCAGTACGACCCTACAGATCCTTTATCGATGAAAAAGAGGCTGAGAGGCTCCAGGTCTTTTGGGAACGTAAGCACGCTGTAGCTGCAACCCGTACTGGCGCTCAGAACAACCTCCTCGATCCATTGCGAGTTCTGCGGCAGCTTGTCTTCGACGAATTGGATGATACCGTCACTGGCTCGATACCACTATCAAAGGGAACTGCCGATGTTATCCGAAACGACGCTACTGTCTACGTCAGATCCTACCTGGACACGTCGAGGTCAATCAAGAACCAGGAAGGAATCTGCAAGACTACCTACCTTCCCAACATACTGCGCAGGCTTGAAGATGACTACAGCTCGGTACTTCGTCCCGGAAAGAACGACTGGATGGCTCGCATATTTGTCACAGCAGTTCTTAGAAATGCGAGCGGAAGCAATCATGACGATGACGACAAAACTCCTTGTGGTGTTGGCGGAGATCAAGATAGCGGGGGAACTCTAGCTCTTAAGGAAGCACCGAAGAGAAAGGGCGGTATTGATGGTGTGAAGAGGTTGAATGAGAAGAGAAAGAGAGTGGAAAGCTTCGACGGAGAACAAGGTATGCACCTTTTATCGTGGATATGACCGGGTTTGAGATTGGGTGCAGGGAGCGGAGGACATGCTTTGAGCAGCGGGACAATGGTCCCAGTTATCGGGAACAGAAATGGGAAGAAGTCTACAGCAATGGTGTGTCATTTCTTCTTGACCTCCAAATAGTACTTTGTGTTTTATGCAGGCAGACCTACCCATTGATCCCTTAAGAGAGAAGAGGATTAATCAGAATCCGGTGGCTACGGAGCAGAAAGATCTGCCTGGCACATCTAACACCATTCCTGCCGTAATTAGTTTGTGTTCCCCATCCATGTCAGATCCACAACTAACCATAGCTAGATGAGCTTCGAGCCATGGTTGTTGACCATGACAATCTCACAAATCTCGATGTACTGGCCACGTTTATCGTCGAAGGAGTATTGCCCCCGTGGCATGCCGATTCCCACTCCGGTGCAGGCGAGACCGTCGCGAATGCAGCCACCAAACGCCTTCTCAAATCAATCACACAAGCGGAATACGACATTAATCTCCCAATCGAAGCTGACGAGGACGATTACAGCTCTGAAGATCTGCAGAACAGCGCTCGAGGGGATATGTTGGGCCACAATAGCCTCGGAGAAGATACCCTTTTTCGCTTAAAGAGATGGGAGAACGTTGGCTCGCGAGATGCAATTGGGGAATTGCTGAGAGTCATCGTACGAGGTGCACATGTCGCACGACGGTTAGGCAGGCGGTGGAAGAATGCACATCCTGATTGGGAGGAGACGACGCCAACGTTGTTGAGTTTTACCTGCATAGGAAGACTTGCGGAGAGTCTGGCCGATGCTTGGCTAGAAGGCGGTGGCAGCAATTCCGTAATCGTGAGTGCGGGATGGTGCAGAAAGCGAGGACATTGTGAGCTGGTGCGTACTCCAAGAACTCGATCATCTGATGTGAGCCGTGGCCATCCATCACTAGCAACTGCCATTCCTCAGGATCCAAAGGTTGTGTTTCCTCCTCCCAAATTGTAAGCCATGCGACACCTTCCTTCTCATCTGTCCATCCGCTCGGAGTGTTACTGTATGTTGCCCCAGGGACCGGATTATCAACCCAAGAAGACATGAAGTTGTGGCCTGCCAAAATAATGTAGGGACTGCTGCTTTGTCCTTCCACACTGACACATTCAATGACTGTAATCCATTCCCTATTCCCATCTTTTCAGGCCCCACATAAGCTGGTCATGTTGCAGAATAGAATCAGGACCACACACCTTGAACATACTGAATGTCTCCAACCTCCCTCCTCCTTCTTACCACAACATGTTCTTTCTGGGCAACTCCAATCATAAAACCTTTCTCATCAAAATTATTTTGATCCCATAGTCTTGACAAGTCCTTGAGAGTTCCTGATACCATTTCTCAATCTCATCCGCTGAAAATGCAACTCTTTCTTTCCCAATCTGATGAACTTTACGATTTCTAAAATCTGGATGGCGAGACATAAAAGCATGGTACCATACATTTCCAGGAAGAGTCGATTCAAGAGCATGAGGATACTTTTTGACGAAGATTTTCTTTGCAATGGAGATAATGTGGGATTTGGTAACGGGGAAAAAAAGGTCAAAAGATCGATCACAGATGTTGAGAATGCTGGTCTCTTCCTCCGGCGTAAGTTTCTGTCGAGAACGCATCTCTTCACTTCTTGATTTTGCACCGTTGAGCCTCCCGGCCAAGCTGGTGCGAGGGACAACCGAAACGCTTCGCAACCGCCGTAATGTTGATACATGATGCTTCGTTTCAGTTCTCGTGCGTACGTTTCGGCAGCATTTAGAATCATTTCCCGTGACTTAGGTGAGGGCTCGGATGGTTTTTTAGGATGTGTCATGCTGTTGACGAGGGTGAGGAGGGTTTTGAAAAAGTTGTTTGGAAGCAGACGCGCGTTGCACCCGTTGACGTAATGGTCAAATTAAGATTCACGGTTGACCATGAAGCGGAATTTCACACTGGCAAACACCATTTCCTGCTGAATATGGCTGCAATTGTGCCTCAATTTTTAAGAAAACTGGTCATTGTGTTGGCAGGAGTCAAGGTACTGACATGTTGTAGATTATCAATTCTATGAGAGTGTAGTCTTGAAAATTATATTTTGGTGTTTCAAATTACAAAGTTGTGACGCTTGTCCCCAACCTCCCGTTATGGGACAATGAGCCAATACTTCCGACTTACGCTCACTCTGGGTTGGGAAGGGGCATTGTTGGAAAGATTTGCCACAAGAAACCCGCTCAGCACTCAAGCGTGAATTTCTCTACACAACGGTGGATCAAATTGAGAGCTTAATGCCTCCGCCAACATTGACCCTTCAACAACTTCACAATCTACCCCTCCCTCAGAGATCTAGTACTCGGCGAATCTACCTATCAACGCCTCCTAACCTTGTCCCTGCCAGTCATAAGGACGTCTGCAACAATTTCTTTCACAATATCCCTGCCAACGATGGCAGTTTGTGGAACCAGTTGCAGCGGGAGGCCCTGCAGTCTCGTCTGGACGGAGCGACGTCTGTTAGTGCACCAGGCTCTCTCATCCACTTTCCGGTGTGGATTCTCGAATCTGGCGCCGATGGCAATACTCCAGTGGTCACCTTCAGGTTTGCGAGAAGTTGAGAAAGATCCTACAATGGAGCGATGGGGAATTAGATCGGCAAGAAAAGATGCACTCGACTCAATACTCCGATCCACCGCCTGGAAACAAGACTGGCTTGCTTTCAAGCTGACCGACCATTCATTCGATACTCTTCGAGTCTGCAGGACTCTTGGGAAAGAGTGGTATTCGGATGCCAACCTTGATTTCCTGATAGAAGCTTTCTCCAGGAATTTTCTTCATCCAAATCCTGCCATGGTACATTGTTTTATTGCTTCATGTTCTTTGTGGACCCATATCTTTGATTCCTTTTGTTTTGGCTGGGGATGTTATCAGTTTCATTCTGATTATTATGGCAATCTATCAAAAAGTGGTGCATGCACATTTTTATCTTTCCAGTCAATCAGCAGTTGAATAATTTGCATTGGATTCATATTACCATCTCAACCGTTCATCGTACTATTTTCATGTCAAATTCCATGGATATCACCCCATCTGATGCATATGTCAAAGAATCCGTTCAAGCTATACAGTTATGGTTATCAGAGTTTCTACCTTTTACATTTATGGTTAATTTTAATGCTCTCATTATTCCTTCATTTGTGATCAATTCAATATTTCATCTTTTTGCTCCAATCGGCATTCCTATTATTCAAGATCAAGATCAGAACAGGTGGCGGTTACAACTTACTCGTATGCTGGTGGATTTCAATGGATCTGTAAGTGTTATGTCCAATTGTAAGTAATGCTGATTACGGTTTGGAAGCAGCGCGCAATGAAGCACGAAAAAATTATGCTTATCGGAAGAAGTGGATTCTCAAGTATTGTGCCCACGGCATCACAGGATGTTCCTGTATATGATGTTCCACCTGGCTTGCAATGCAGACAGCATTGCCAGACAATCACTCTTGTACCCGTCTTTCTGTCAACGAAATCTGTTCCTCAGGATTCCCTCAATCTCTTGCTTGCAGCTTGCCTTCAAGGCGAAGTTAATGATTCAGAAATATTTGACGATGTAGAAGACGACAGAACCATGCATCCAGACTTGGACGGCGATGTGTACCTACAGCTTTCAACCAACTCAACCCCTTTGCCAAGTTCAACAGCACCCTTGAAGAATGCTTTCGATCTCCTTCAACAAGCAAATTTCCAGGATGTTCGGTTATCCCCCCAAAAAAGAACAAGCTTGCAACCAGAGCGAAAAAAGAAATCAAACGGAATAGAAAATAAGTTGGAGAGTTCTATGCCCAATAAAAGAGTTGGGGCCCGCAAACATTTCTGGGTTGTTGGAAAGAATGATCGCTGGACATTCGATCAGCATGACAAGGTCAGTTAAATATCCATAGTCCTTAGGGTTAATTAAGGCTGACTAGTACCTTTATGTATGGAGCTGAAACGATTCAGTATCCGTTTTCATGTTGGAATTGAGCCATATTCTGGTAAGATAATGTGGCTGAGAGTTGGAGGTTCCAACCATCCTCGATTTATTGCCAGCTATTACTTCGACTGTGTGCGCACTACTGATCCGAACCGCAAGAGTGTGCCTCTTCTTTATTTTGCAACTCCAAAATTAAAAGATGTTTCAGTTATTTCTACAGGAACACAATCTGATCGAGGTACAGACAATCATGGTATTTGCAATTCCCAGACCTTGATGCGACGAATAATGGAAAACAATGGGTCTGAAGGACCCCTGATCTTATATCACAAGTTTCTTTTTGGCCATGGAAATAGAGAGTAGTCATGATGGAAGCGATGATGAAAGTACTGATTTTTGGGAATAATGTGAACAGTAAAGATGTGTTTAAAAAAAATACTTGGAGTAATAAAGCAAGCGACCTATTACCATAATTGTACGATGCCTCGCCTTTGCCTGTATGATGACTTTGTAACTTTATCGTCCAGTTCAATAGTCATTTTTCTATCAGAATCCTGTTGGAGGAGCAAGCAAATAGAGTAGCAAACTGTAAGATTGAGCATATATTCTCTCGGTACTTGATGAGACAAGTATTGGATAAGGAGAGCATTGGAATCACATCACAAGAAAGTTAGACTACAACTCTCTAACCTTATCACCTGATAAAGCAACCTATATCTTGTTCATATACCATGGGAACGAATCCTCAATTGCCTTTCCATCCCATCCAGGAGCTTCAATTACATCAATCTTGGTCTGGAACCAATGAACTTTGCATAGAAGATGTTCCACATTGGCAGGAGAAGGCTCAAACCATGTTCTGACTTTAGGAGAGAGGCCATTTTCCGAACGCAAGTATTGAACGATAAAAGTGAATAGATCGCCTAAATCCACATTAAGTCCTTCAGGCAGAAGTTGTCGCAGCATATCTCGTGAGCCTGGTGTAGTATTGTTAGGAGAAGACATTAGAGTAGCCAGATCGTTAATTTCTGCTTGCTGATAGAACCCAAGATCGGCTAAATCATGACACAGATGCAGCGGACTTAGTCCTGATCCAAAAGGCGGGATATCCAGTGAGCGTATCCAGTGTTTCATGATCTTCCAACTAGGCAAATCGGTAGAGGAATTCTGAGGTCGTTTGTCCCAGTGGAGGCTCGCTGTCCAAGTCTTCTGCACCTGTTCAGGAAATCCCCTGTGTCCTCCTCCCGACATGTTTGACTATAAATTGAAGGATTTGAATAATTCTCCTGATAGCAACCATAGGCATCAGTTTTGACCCAGTCTTGAACCGCCCTCAGTACATCATCAACTGATTCAAAGGGTTCAGGATGGGAATCGAGAAAGTGACGGGTAAAATGACCCTGTCCAGTTCCTCGGAGGAATAGAAGGTTGAAAAAGAATAAGGGGGAAGACCTCTTCAAAACACTCAAGCATGTATGGAATATGAGAGCCTGGGCATTCCCACTTCTCTTCAGTTGATACCAATCGGGATTAGATGCAATCGGCATGGATCAGATAATTGTTCAAAGTTCCCAAGTTGATGCGATAATGGGGAGTGGATGCAGATGGTGGCAAAGGCAAAAGATGAGTGTCTGGAACAGTTTTCCTTGTTTGATTCCTATTGTTATGTAGATTGCTCGCTTGGTAGCTGTTTTCTGGTGTATTTTTTTGTTTAGAAGGATCAGTTGTAGCACCTTGACAGATCTGATGGGTCAGCGTGGCGAGTCTGGAGATGGTGTCTAAGGTTTTATCATATAGCTCAAGATGAGCTAACACGTTATAGTCGTCGGATAAGGGTTCTGCCTTCCTTCCAAGAACCTGAGATTTGGCCTCGCTTGTTGTGAACAATAAAGGACATGGGTGAAAACAAACTTCTTGAACAGCGGCCGTCCAAAAGATGTCCTCTTTCTTATGGCCCAGTTTCCAGAAAGCTGTGATCAAACGCCATCTTGGAAGCTCTCTGCTTAACCAGTCCTCAAAATCACTAGCCTTTTTTACAGGTTGACCAGTATCGGTACGATCATGATTTCGTAGGATGGGATAGACAAATCCTTGTAATAAGGTGTGGATGAAAAGAGTGATAAAGGTTTGGCGGAAACGACTGTCTTCCATTGCTTTTGGACCTTGAGGTAGGTTTCCAATTGGTTGGAGAGAAACAATCCCTACAGCCTTTGAATGGCGAACTGAAGCAGGAAAGATTGAGAAAAGATCCAAAGTCGACGGGGGTAGATCTCTTGGCTGCTGAGTCTGACGGCACTTGTCAAGGTGACCAAGCATTTGACGCCCATAGTCTAAATACTGAGAAAGTGCGGGATCTGACACCTCTGCTGTATTGTTCTCACTTGCAAGGACAGAAAAGACCCAACTGGCCATGGCAGGAGCTTGAATCGATGTCCAGAGATGTATTCTTCGTCTGAAGGAGAGTTGGACATATTTTGCAAAGCGAAAGAGGATGTGAGCCGTAGATTCAACAGTCTGTGCTACTTCAATCTTTGTAGCCAAATCGAAGAGATGGACAGGGGACTTGAAGGTACCGATTGACTGGGACTGCTCATCAGAGAGTTCCGTTGAGAGCAAGAGATTTGAGATGGCAGGAATATTGTCCAATCTGATCAGTGATCGGTCCATTGACAGAAGGCCTTCCAAATCTTTCAGCTTTCCGCTCTTGAGTGATTTTCCAGCCACATAGTATCCTTTGACAACTTCAAGCTCCTCTTGAAGGCAATCAAGACTGAGATCCTTAGTAAAGAAATCCATATTCACGGGATTCTTGATGCGGATAGGGACATTGGTTCATGGTCGAGAGAGAGATGCAGCTTTTCCGTTTGCCTTTGTTGATGTTTTTACTCTTTTTCGTCCCTGATATAGCTATGTTGATATAAGAAAAATTTCCATACCTTTTTAAGCTAGCGAAAGATGTTTGCTTACATCTTGATCTAAATCAGCCGAGTCTTCAGCTGCTTCTCCCAAGGTGTTTGCCTTCCACTATGACGGGATTAGTTGATACTCTGAAGAAATTACAAAATATGGTACCTTGTTACGCTGACCTGTAAATTGATTATGAACATGCTGGAGAATATATTTAGGCTGAGAGATACAAATAAAAGTGGCAGAGACCTACTGAAGAACCTTTTACAGACATCTGGCCCTGAAAGAGCACCTCACGACTATGAGAATCAGCCATTAGGATTCGCTGGAAATCTGGGGGTAGTTGATGTTGAATTCGGGAGATATAGGTACGAGCAGCTTGTTGTTCAACGTCCGTTTGCCTAATATATGGTCAACAATATGTAAATCCGGGTACTAAAGCTTACAATTCCTCAATACCAACCCATAAACCTGTTTTAGCCCTACGTTTTAGCTGAAACTGCATACCATAAATAGGTTATACCTTCAGATATAAGAATCCGTCTTACCAATGACTGCCTCTCATAAAACCTCCAATCACTGAACTCCAAGCCATTCGCCTCATCCACCTCCAATTCTTCATGACCAATCCCTTCGTCACAGTGTAACAGTGAGATAACCTTTGGAGAAACCTTTCCAATTTGGCTAGGCCGAATGTTGAGGTGAAATTTATCTTCCACCGCAAACAGTTTCTGAGCCAACTTCAGCGCTTCTTCACGTCCCACAATATCTTGTGGGTCTAACTTAAGTCTTCCAATACTTTGTCGCTTGCCATTCTCTCTAGGAAGAAAAGTAATACCATCTCTAATTTTGTTGAAATCAAACTGGATTTGATAGATTCGGATTGAAGTAATGTGTGGACTCGTATAACTGAAGTAGACGTTCATGAAGGATGGAGGTAACGTGGTATGAGGGATCGCTCATGACAAGAAGACCATGTTGTGTCCAGTTCTTGTCTTTTCTTTCGTTTGGAGGGGCCACCCGTGTGTGAACAAGGTTTGGAATAAAACTCGATGTTGGAAAACGCTGGCGGATAGTTGTTGTTCCTTCGCTAGCCTCATCCTCTTTGTCTGAGTCTATGTTGGGCATTCTGAACTTTGTCTTGTACTTTGAAGGTAAGGACTTTGTAGTGAGCTCCGTGTTGATATCTGCGGGCTGGAGAGAGAGTGGTATCTGACGGTGGATTGCCAATTCAGTTGCGTAGTTGATGTAACCAATACGAACGGAATCGGCAGGGAGTTGCTCAAAGGTTCTTTGATCCATGTCGCTTGTCGAGTCCACCTCCATCTCACCATTTGCCACGCTCTCTTGCAAGTCCCTCAAGCTACATAACCTGCTCCCTCCATGCGGGTTTCTTCCATTCAGGACCATAATGACGAAATCATCTCCAATTTCACAATATTCGCCTGAATGAACGAGACCGAATCTTCCTCCATGAATGCCTAACCAATCCAATAATTCATCAGCTCAAAGCCTTGCTTGAGGAGAAGGACATAAATTTGAAGACAAAAGGACCTACCACAACTATGATTTAAGAAGAACAATACTACCGTTCTTCCCAAGATTGCGTCCTTCATATCCACATGTAGTTGGCCATACTTTCCTAACCAGGTGCTCAAATCCTTATCTTCATGGAGAGTTGATTTTGACTGAAGACCGTGTTGGAAAGAAGAGGTTGCTTTTGACTGTAGGGATATCTCGGCAACATTGAGTTGAAGCGTGGTGAAAGTATAGTTCTTGCTACTGCCATATGTAAAAGGGTGGACAAGTTTCGCATGCGCTTTGAGGCATTCAATATATGAGGGTCTCTCCGCCATTTCTAACACCTATCCATTGTCTCTCGTAAATGATTGGCTCATAGCGGTTTGATGATAAACAAATACATTACCTGTATTGCAATTTCGGCATTCAACCTGTGAATCTCCTTCATGCGTTCCTCAAACCCTTCCATCACCGCTCCTTCCTTGCCAGCTACACTAGCAGGAGGCTGCACACACGGCGCATTCAATCCATATGAGCGATTTACTTGTCCGCCTCCCATCGTATGCGCCACACTAACTTCAGCTTGATGACCTAGACCTCCCTTCCAACTAGGTATTGCACCGCCCAGCCCATCTTGCAAAGCAGAACCTACGACAGGAATGCCATCTGGTCCAAACTTTTGCCAAAAGTAAAGAGTTTTAACTTCTCCACCATCTTAATGACAGCAGCTCCTCTCTCTCCCATAGATTCCATTGAGCAGCGGTTGTGAGCATAAGAGATCAAGGATACTTCAGAGCAGTTGTCCTTGTTTTCTGCAAAAGTAGGAATCCCGAAGTCAATAGCTCGCATGTTGGGGATGACTGTGCAGTGTGCATTGTAGAACTCAGCCGGATGGCCAGCAGCAGCCGAAAGCTGAGCTTTGAGGAACATTTTCCCCTCTTCACTCAGATCATGGGAGATAATCCGTACTTGATGATACGCCAGCTTGCCGGCTTTGGCGAAGATTTTGAAGGCCGGATGTTTCTGGGCTTGAACCATGGATCCTGTTTGGAGTTGAGGGTACCAGGGTTCTGACATAGTTCTGACAGAACTGGCAGCAAAATGAAGGGCGGGCTTTATGAGCTTTGGTTGGTTCGTTGTTCCTTTGCTAGAGGTGGCAACAAGTCGTAGGGGTCTTTGCTCCGTCATGTGACTTACAACCCTCCGAAGGGTCCTACGAATAACATTCCAACTTTGAGTCTTCTGACTGCAATGATTGGCTGGAAGGTTAGGCACCCGGCTTTGTGCGGATGTAAACGGTAGACGGCGTTAGGAGGATCAAACCATTGCATACCAAGTGCACCAAATTCGTGCACCAAATTCGTGCAGCACACACAATAGAGACCTGAAGTTTGTGTCAGCCACAGTGCCTTTCACAAAAAAACTAGCTCAAAGTTGAGCTGAAGGCTCTTGCCAACCGTAGAAGGGGTTACCCTGACACTCTGTGAGAGAAATCTGTGGTAAAAACGGCAGCGACAGACCTAGTACGTTAACATCCATGCTGAAGAATACTTCAGGCTACCCTGAGACCATCCACGTCTTTGTCAATTCGAGATCAATCTTGATGGAGGGTGTTTTTTGGTCCCGTCAACCTGGGGACAGCCGGACAGCCTTGGTTGGGGACAGCCCCACTGCTCCCTCGCTGAGTGCCATGCTCCCATCTAGGCTTGGTACACGGGGAACCCGTGGCCCTGTGGGTTTTTCCGGGAGGTTTTGGCGCTCTGATGCCATCCCGTACCCGCCCTCGAACCCTCAAGGGTTTCCCCGTCGTTGCAGGGGCATTCCCGCAGGATTGCTGGGAGGGGACGGGAGCCAAAGGGTTCACGGGACACTGACGGGATGGGAGGGGCGATATCAATATTATTATCCATGTACTCTACTAACCTCTCTGCACAGTTCAATAATCATTAATCATTCACCTATCAATCAATCAATCAATCATCATGCTTCCCTCCCCACGCTCCGCCTCCGCCGCCACCTTCTTCCTTGCCGCCTCTGCTCCCTTCCTCTTCTTCCTGTCATTCTGTTTCACAGCTCCAAATAACTCCTTCATAGGAGGCATGAATCCATCCTGCTCCCAGAGCTTGAGCATCATGGCCGAACAAAAGACGGGGTCCGACAATTGATGACGTAAGTAAGAAACCATCAGACGACCCCCTGAAAAGGCACGCTCAACGTCCACCGAAGTTGCTAGCACCTTCAATCAATGTAAAAAACAGAGATGAATGAAGCTGCATACCTGGGACTGCCATAATATCCATGGCCATCTTGTGGAACTTCACATGGAAATGCTCCTTAGCGCGCTTCGCCTCTCGCCATTACTGATAGTGGTACTTGAGGCCATCCAATTCTGTTGTCCCAGAATCATCCTGCAGGGTCTTGATAGGCAACGGGACACCTTTGATAAACTCTACAAGGTAGTCGGCAGTGGAGGTATCGTCTGCGTCGTCAATCATTGCGTCGAGTTCGTACAATGTCCGAGCCTTCTTTCGTAGGCGTGGCACAGAGGTGGATGCCTGTGAGCAACAAATTAGGACTTAATTGTGGGAAGGAAAGTATAGAGGTTCCGGGTTGGACGCACAGAATTACCCGTTTTTGCTTTGTAATGCTGCTGCTGAAACTCCTGTAAGCTATCCATGGCTTCCATGATCCAAGCCTCTTCCCAATCCAATTTTTTCAAGTATGCAGCCCGGCGGTTGGGATGAAGCACTTGAGTATCTGTCAGTTTCAATGCTGAAATGTTTGAGTAGTGAAAACCTGCAAAGAGCCCATAGATAGATCTTCAAATCTTCAACTACTTTCAGAAAATATTTGTCCAAAACTGCCTGTGCAGTTGCAGCGCCGGCTTGGACAGCAGCGTGCTTGTCAGGGAAGTGGATTTCACCATCAAGCTCATAAGTTTCATAGAGGCGAGAGAGATGGACACCGATATTATTGAAGAGGGGGATGACACTAGCTAAATTGGAGAAGTTGGCCCTCGACATCCAGTCTGTTGCCTGTTGGAACAGCTAAAGCAAAGTCTTAGCTTTTGGATAAAAAAAATAAACAGGAAAAACATACTTGCAGGGTCGGATTTGCTTGCTCCATAATTTCCCACTCCGTTCTTGTCAATCAGCATCGCTCAAGTTTTAAGCTCGGTTTACCACAAAGATTTCACAATGCGTCCTTCAAGTCTATTGCTCGATCAATCATCGCACCTTCGCCATTCCAACGTGTGGGACAGGCTTTGACAAGGTGCACAGGAGGAGATAGAAACTTAAGAGGTCCTTCAGGATCCTCTTTTTGGAGAGCGGCAACCTCGTCGTCAAGTTTGCTTCTAAGCCCATCGTTCAAGGCTGTCCTTTTGGCCAGATTCGCAAGCTATTTTGTTGATTAAAGGACGGTGAAGGGTGAAAGACAATGCATGCAGTGTACCTTCGTGAGCATGAAACGCGCCTCTAATTCTTCCTTTGGAGAACAAGTTGCTTTCGGAGCAGCCTCTTCCCGAATTAGATCAATTGCAGCGGCTTGTGCTTGCACTTCTTCACTTTGGTCTATAGCAAAAGCGTTAGATTGTTAGACCAATTGGCTAAACCATACCTTCTAGTTCTGCTTCTTCAGTGAACCCCGACTCTCTCAGTTCTGCTTCCAATTGTGATAATGCCACTTCATCCGCAGTAACGGAAGTCCCAATACCTGCTATGACCCGTTTCTTCCTAACTGGCTCCTTGAAACGACTCAAAAATCCCTGGACATTGCATCATCTAATCAGTCTCCCATCACATTTTACTGCCAGAACTGTACCTTTGCAACCAAGTTGAGTATGTGGTCAAAGCATCGCACTCGCAAATCCGCTCTCCAGAGAAGCATCTTCGGATACTTGACCCTGTTTTCCATTGCCATTGTAAATGTATCGTTGTTAGATGCACTGTCGCATCTTGGAGCCATGACCTGCGCAGAATGTCAACTCTCGAAGAAAGACTCCATGAGCAGACTTGAACACACACCCTCTCGCACACTTCATATGAATCTAATAAGCCATAGACCAAAGCAGCAATGTTATCTCCCGTATGTGAATCAAGAACCCTGTTCCTACATTAAATGGGTTCTCACAACGAAGGACTTTGTACCGAATGAAACCAAGAGCAACTTTCTTTGCATCTCCCCACTCGCGGAAGTGAAGATAGACAAGGACATAACTGAAGTCCTGAGGAGCTGTCCAGCCGTCCACCATAATGAAAAAGTTCCCAGGAGCAGCCTTTGACAGTTATTAGTATTGTATACAGGATTCAAACTCGGCATGTACCGAAATTCTGGCCTTCACCTTAGCGCGCACGTACTCCTGCAAGAATTTCGCATCCTCTACTACTCTGTGACAATCAATGTTTGGAACACTCTCTGATCCACCGTTCCCAAGCTTGAGGATCTCTCGGAAATAATGATCGTGTGTGAAATTGAACGGACGAGCTGAAGTGGTGCACCAGAGAGCAGCAAGGACACGTCGGTACGTGTCGCGGTCCGTCTGGTCCATCGCATTGACCAATAGCTGATTCTCGCTGACCACAAGTTTTGTTTGCTGACTCTTTGAAGATCCTTCGTCGCCCTGTAGACAGTCTTTTTAGATCCTTATCTAAAGCTCACAAAAGACCAACCTCGACGCATTTGTCGGCACTAACTTGCAAGCCTTTGGTGCTTCCGTCATCGCGAGCACGTTCATACGTGTGGTTCGGGTTGGTCTTGCAGACAAATGTGTAGAAAATGCGAAGTTCTCCTGACTTTCTACCAGATCGTGTGTCCTTCAGATAGGTACCGCAACGAAGAATTGGGCGTTTGTGATAATGAAGATATACGCTCGGTTTGTTGCTATTCTTTTGAACTTTGGACCTTCCCCAGCGTTGAATATCGAAGTCTATTGTAATATCAGAAAAAGATTTGGATGGAGTCTCGGAAGAAGACCAACCAATGATCTCATCATCCTTCCAACCGTCAAAGCTGCTGTCCATCTTGAAGTCCACCCCTCGTGGTAGTTCCCGAGCGTGCTTTCGAGGGGACCTACGAATGGAATCCCCAACATCATCATCTGATGAATCAAGCTCGATGGTAGCAATATTTTGAGGGTCAGGGGTTCGGCAGCGGGTCTGATGACTGGTGTCGGAATTCATCGAATCTTTCCGAGTGCGCTTGGACATGATGGAATACCAGACAAGAAATGAGTGCAAGTGATTGCCAAGAAATCAGTCCTGTTTTATAACTTTTCGCCTCTGCGTACGGCCGATAGAGGCAATCCTCTACCAATTTCAAAGGTCAACAGAGCACACGGATGCGGTATGTCATCCCCAATGGACTCGTCCGAAGCAGGCACTGACATTTTTTGTGTTCCCGCAGCCAGACAGAAGCTGCCGATAGCCATCAACGGCACATTCATTTGCTGGGAATTTGAAGGTTTCATTTATGTCTTCGTGCTGCTCTCATCGCAGGGACTCAAACCCATCTGCACAGTTATTGAAGGAGGAGCACATTCGGTACACTCAACTTCAGAGAACTTCTTTGGAATCACTTAATTTTGCCAATATTCTCATCCGGGTTCTTTCAGAAGCAGATTGTACTCTAAGCTTTTCATAGCTCTTTCTCCCATGCCCGCGCAGAATCGAGTGGAAGGCATCCAATTCTCTCTCCCGCTCACCCATGACATAAAAAAGGAAGGAATGACGGACTGTTCGAGGACTGGTTAAAATCTCGGGCTCTACTTTCAAGTTGGGACAGGAGTGAAGCATAGGATCAAGCGTGAAAACTTGTGCGCAGTTGCTCGAGAAACCGTGCAAACCCACGGGTAGCCACGAGTGTCGAATTCGTAAATGTGTTTCCCGTCCCCTTCCCTTCCCCAGCAAGGATTTTCCCGCCGCTCCTGTGGGATACCCTTAAGGGGAAGGGGATGGGAGGGTCACAGGTTGTGACGGAATCCAAAACCGTGTACCAAGCCTACTCCCATCCCACACTCTCTCCTCTCGCATGATTCCCGTTTGCCGCCTCTAGCTCTCTCGCACTTAGACGTAGTCGTCCCCCAATCAACCCTGATAACGTAGCCCCTAGTTCCTGCGGTTTCCACTGTTGCTGCCGTCAATGGTCCCAGTCTGAACAAAGTAAAACGAGGTTCGTGCCGAAGAAATTTGTTATCCCACTGCCACTCAGGGTTAGGACGTTCAAGTTGGGATCAGATTCATGGCAATTATCGGAATGTTTCATGACATAAGGACGTGACCGCCTTGGTGACAAAATATCTCACCTTCCGCAGCGGCATCTGAGCTGTCGTGCTTGATATTCTACCTTCTGTCTATCTGCATTGACGACCAAAGTGATACACAGCGGCTTCACATGGGCATCATTATGATCACGATCTGATCCGACCCAGCCGATCATTGCTTCAACTTGAAGCCGACCTGCACAGTCCTGCGGACACCCATATCAATCCCAGGTTGATCTCCTCTCTCTCACTTATCTTTAGAGCTGTTCTGACTGTTCCTAGTTGTCACCGCTGTTCGACATGTTTCAACGTTCTGGCGCCAGTTCTTATCCAAATCTCTAGAAATTACCATCGCAAACATGGAGTGCGTCAACTTACAAGGTATCATGTCGGCGTTTAAGCAATTACTTTCTATAGTGCATAAGCAAAGATTATGCTGTCTGTGAACAAGCCTACCGCTCAAGTCTGAACTTTGCATGACCTTGGAATTCCGCTCTGGTAGAGATGTTGCTTTTACCCAGGCATCTGGGTAGAGGCAGCTTGTCTTGATTTCAGACAACCCTCCTGCGCAAAGCAATTTCATATATTTCGGATATGGCTCCTGTGTGCGTCAAATCAACTGTAGCGATGTTTGTTTCTGGACTCGTATCGACGTAGGAAGGAGCCGAATATGCCACACCTCCATGGATACATCAAATTCTGCCGAAGACATTTAATCTGAAAAGTTCAATAGTCAGCCTGACAATTTCGTCGATCGACTTTCTTAAGCTACTGTCAGCTGTTACCTCACTGTCCCTTCTTCCTTCTGCACCTCCCCTCTTTGCTCAATTCTCGGCAGTCTTCCTCTTACAAGTTCTGTGCTTATACCAACAAGGGATCAGTGTGGACACATTGCAACTTTCGGTTCCTACATGAAGCAGCATCAAGCCTCCATTCAAGATAAAGATGACGAAGCAGAAGAGATCTTATCAATCTTTCATTCCCTTGCCGTCTTTCCCATACCAGCCACCCTCAGATCTTAAATCCGCACCATGTGTTCGACTTCAGGAAACTTCTTTCCCTTTCCGCCACATAGCAAGTTTCCCCCTTACCAGGAAAGATCCGACCCACCTATTCCGTACTCTGCCGCTGTTGTATATCCTCTCTATAGCCAACCATTTTCACCAACTTCCGAAGGAGTACCAGAGCGACCTTCTCCAGTTAGTGAACACCAGGAAGCCACCAGCAGAAGACCTGCATCAAGAAAAGCTACGGTGGTGAAGGTACAACTCTTGAGCGAACTCCCCGACAACTAGCTCACGTTGTTTACGGTGAGTCGGTGTCCTGTTGATGTACTACGTCAATGAAGCTGATGATTGCCGTTTGCAGAACAGAAACGTAGGGAAACCATTAATCGAAATTTCGAAGAGCTTCGTCAGCTCATCCCTTCGAGTGCGAACAATCCGAGAGCCACCATTCTGGAGAAAGCTTCTCAGCGTATTATGGTAAGCTGCATTCCCGTTTTTCCTTGCACAATCGTCAATCGCACGAACTGAACTTCTACTTCACGGGTAGCAACTGCAAGAAGAGAACAACAGATTACGATCCCACATTCAATCATTGGATTTGGGACCTCTTACGAATGATCGTCAAAGTGATTTGTGTTCCTGTTGCATGAGACACATCGAGGAGAGCAAGTCCCCGCATGGTGAGCTCCTTGAACGAACCTACAACTTTGACATATACGGTTCAGCCTGCTCTTCAGACATGTCTTCTGCTTCTGCGACGATATCAGGAGAAAATCAGATCTTCCAGTTTGGAAGAGAAGGATCTGCGTGCAGTCTCAAAGGTAGTTTACCTCATCCTTCAGTCCACCCAATGGAAAGCGAAATGGAGATCGATGAATTGGCGTCACAGTATGAGATGGAGATTCTAGGCCTTTCTATGGCGAAGAAAGACTTGGAGAGAACGTAGGTCCAACGTAGGTAACCGAGCTCCAAGCTAGAAGACACGGCGCAAGAAGATTTAAAGAGGAGGATTGCTTAATTTTATCGGTCGTCAACTGGCAACATGCCAAACATTAAAATTGCTCCCATGTTTTGATCCTGGGGACTATTTGCTGTGAATCCTATCCTCTAACATTCATTAGTCATACCTCCCTCACCAGGTTACTGCATATGTTTGTGCATTTCTGAAGTTGCAAGGAAATCTTACGTTAAAGTCGTGAAAAAAAGTGTTATCTCCTGGATTTGAACCAGTGAAGTTGAAAACAAAGCCAATAACACCAAGTGCAGCTGCCCTGCAAATTTCATGATGTGCCACAAGCGACGCACGCAATTTCTAGAGCATGTGTTGGGTTTTCTCGGATTGTATGCCAGTTGGTCATGTTTGCCTACCATGAAGGGAAGAAAGTGAGCACATGTGAGTAGGAATATACTGGCTTGCATTATGTCCTGATGCAATCTTAGAACCATCATGTCCTATCCTCAGAAAAAAATTGGTGTAAACCAATGTATCCATGCTCAGCAACAAAAGTGGCAGGAGAGCCCATCACTCAGGTAGCTCCAGGCTGCACAGAAAGATTGTCGCATCACTTCCAGGTCATACAAGTGACAACACCTCAGCATGTGACCGGTCAAATTCATATGCAGCAGTAGCAGGAGGATGAACCTCCTAGAGGATGCCAACGCTGACAGTAGCCAGACCAACAAAGATGGTTATCCCACCTACCGGCGACGTAACAATGGACGCACATTTCAGAAGACACCGAACGGATTTATTTACGACAATCGCTGGGTCGTACCATTCAGTGCTTATGTCCTTCTGAGGTTTGTAGCTCACATCAATGTGGAGCTTTGCATCTCCATTAAATCAGTCAAATACCTCTTCAAATATGTCTCCAAAGGACATGATCGGGCACAAGCTGTACTTCATCATGCAAGAGGTGAAGGTGTGAGGGTTCTGGATGAGATTCAAGAGTACTTGGATGCCAGATTTATCGGATCTTCTGAAGGTAATGCTTAACATGATATTATGGGTAATCTGATATATCTTTCTAGCCTGTTACCGGATCTTCCACTTCCCACTACACCAGCACTTCCCTGTGGTTATCCGCCTGGCAATACACCTTCCTGATAGGCATTTTGTGACCTTTAATCCCCAGGATGAGTCACTGGGAGACATTCTCAACAGGAATAATGTCACCAAAACGACGTTGACTGAGTTCTTCACCTACTGTAGGGAAAACCCCAACATTACTGAAGACCTTACCTATCCAAGAGCGCCGCAATTCCTTACTTGGAAGTCAGCCACACGCTCTTGGAAAATTCGGGAGCGCCAAGAAGCCATTGGACGCATATATCACGTTGCACCTTCACAAGGGGAACTATTCTATCTCCGAATGCTCCTCCATAAAGTTGTCAGCCCAAAATCTTTTGAAGATATCCGGACAGTAGATGGAACCATCCACGAGACTTTTAAGGCTGCATGTATGGCTCTTGGGTTGTTAGAAAGTGATCAAGAATGGGATTTCTGCCTTGATGAAGCCAGTGCAGTTAAGAATGGCTTTGCAATGCGGTCTCTCTTCATCTATATTCTATTATTTGGTGTTGCCAGTGAACCTAGAAGACTATGGGATGGCCATAATGGGCAGCTCAGCGATGATTGTAAACACCTTCTACAAACAAAGTATGGCACAGCCGATCCGACACAGGAGCAGATTATCAGTCTTTGTCTCCTTGAAATTGAAGATCTTCTCCAGGCGTACGGTAAAACTCTAACGGATTTTGGACTACCACAACCAGCAGAGCGGTTTGAGAGATGGGGAGGGGAGACAAGGATTATTGGTGAAGAGCTTGCATATGATCAATCATTACTTCAGACACGCCTTGAGACAGAGTTGCCATTATTAAACGAAGATCAACGTCATGCTTATGACACGATTGTAGCAGCATGGCAAGGTGGAAATGGTGGATTGTTCTTTATCGATGGACCAGGAGGGACCGGAAAGACATTTATGGAAAATTTACTCCTTGCCAAGGTTCGGTCATCTAGGAAGATTGCACTAGCAGTGGCCTCTTCAGGTATTGCCGCTATCCTGCTGGAAGGAGGACGAACGGCCCATACACGCTTCCGGATCCCACTGGACATTGATGCCGACTCAGTCTGTAGTATTACTGCTCAGAGTGATCATGGACGACTTTGCCGTGAGGCAGAATTGATAATTTGGGATGAAGTAGGAATGAGCCATCGATGGTGCTTTGAAGCAGTTGACCGGATGCTTAGAGACATGCGCAAAATAGATGCACCTTTTGGTGGAGTTATTTTGGTCCTAGGTGGTGAGTGAATCAAGTTAAAGAGTTCAGCTCTAATAATTTTCAGGTGATATGCGACAATGCCTATCAGTGATTCCCAAAGCTTCACGGGCACAGATTGTCAGTGCATGCGTTATCAACAGTCCTTTCTGGCCAGCAGTTCAAGTCCTCCCTCTGACCGTGAATATGCGCCTTCTTCGTCATCAAGCTGAAATGACACGGCGGGACTTTACGACTGCCTCTCGCTTTGCTGAATGGTTGCTGTCAGTTGGGAATGGTGCAACCGACAACCCAGAAGACTGTGGCCATGG
>MU271351.1:0-85112 GCA_021432655.1 Atractiella rhizophila
ATGGCGCACACGCAATCGGCCAAATACCTCTCAACCTGAAAGTCTCGGACCCAGATTGGTTTGTCTCGAACATGCACAAATGGGCATTTGCTCACCGAGCTGCTGCACTGTTCTATTGCAAGAGAGAAAGGCAATGGAACACTCATTCGATGCCGATTTCTCATTTCTACCATTCCCCCGAACATCCCTCTGCGGAACCCGCTAGAGATCCGAAAGAATGGCAAAGTTATTGGGTCGGCGAATTTGAATGGATCGGCACCCAGGATTGGTCTCCAATTCTTTCCATTCCTGCTGCGCTGGACTTTAGAGAGAATGTCTGTGGAGGAGAAGAGAGGATTAGATGTTGGTGCAACAACCTTGCCAAGAATGCCGGAGTGGAAATGGCGAGGATCTTTGGAGAAAGGAGTATCGTGATGCAAAATGAAGAAGAGACCTTGATAGCTTCCATGGTCCATCTCCTTCCTTTCCTTTCTCGACGATTAGCTGAGCAGCAATGGATAAAAGGTGAACATCTCCCTACCACTCAAAGTGTCCGATAACGCCAGCGTTCGAGCGAAGCAACGTGAATATATGATTGAACAGATGTTGCAGCACACGTTCTTCATTGCCATATTCTTCTATGACGGTCGTTTGTGGCTGCGAGCTTCTGCGCAGGTCTGTCTCTCGTCTCATATTGGTGACAGTGTGCTTTAACATATCTACTGGATAGGTTTATACCGAGCTCCATATGTTTATTTCCGCTGCAGAAATGATCAAGGAATGGTGCAAGATTGCGGCAGATTTCCAGGTTGAGCTGGACGAAAGTGATAGTTAAGAATTTACTGAGAGGAAGGGATGTGCAGGCGGTACAAGTAGATATCAATGACACTCAAATTACTCCTATCTCTTTCCCATTCTCCCTAAACTCCTCCTCATTCCAACCAATTTTCCAACCTGTACCCTCAAATTATGTACATCCGCACTTCCGCCCCTTTCCCATTTCCTAGTTTTGTTGGAAGTTTGGTCCATATGTTACCCAGTCAGCGCAATCGAGCGTTGATATAGATCCCCTCCGACGAGCCTTCCTTGACCTATGCCTGTCTTCAAGGGGATTCGCCGATATAAGACTATACTGACTTCTGACTACGAAGAGCGTGTGGAATATTTTCAATCCTTTGTGTAACTCTGCGTTCTTGTACCACCGGTGAACAGCCATTCAATGGAGTTTTCTAAGAAGTGCTCATGAAAAGTTCTTTCAAAATGAGCAAAGGCGTACCATCGTGTGAATTCTTAGACTTTCTCCAGGCTGGTAAAATAATACATGGTCATCTGCATGTTGCTTGTCCCTCGATTCTGTCCCCTGTAAGTCTCATACCTTTGTACGTGTCGCGACCATGACCGTACAACTTGATCCCAAAAGTATAACGCATTATTCAGGTGGAACATGGACGCCGTGATCCCTCTGCTCGGAGTCAGGAAAAATCAGAATGCCATGCCCCATCACGACTCCGCTGTGCATTTCCAGTCTCAGCATTATCAAATACGACAATAAATGGGAAGGTACTCCATAAACGCATTTGTTCTAAAACCGAAGCGGATCAGAGGAAACTGCATGACCTCTGAGGAGCAGGTAACGCGGAAGTACTCCAACGAGTAAAAGGGTGGGAAGGGCGACATTCGCAAAGGTGATAGTTGGATATGTAAGAGCGACCAGGGTGAGGAGAACCTGAAAATTTCCTCCGATTCCAATGAAAACAGACATTGGCATAGCGTCCTTGAGGATCGGCACAGGATTGCCCCTGTATTCAGTCTGGAGGTTCTAAGAGGGAAAAAGGATTCTGAAGCTAGGACTGAGCTAGACATAATGGTTAGGACGATTGATTAGTAATGAGAGAGTAGTATTTATATTTGTGAGACAACTTGTATTCTCGTTTTAGAAAGCATTTCGTGATTCGCGCGAGTCCGCGTTACTGTCTGTACGCATGTGCAAGGTTACGCAACTTGCCGCGAGGAGATTAAGACGGAAACGAAGTTGTCCTCAGAGTGACCAGAATGACAAGTAAATATGCTGCCCTTCCGAAGGGAAGCAGAGCAGGGCGGGCATGCTTGATGGTGACAGTGCCCAGACTTTCGTTCGCATCGGCCGGCACTGGAACATCTCCTCGACCGTACAAACTTGAAGGAGAACGAGATTCCGAGAGCTACCAGTGGGTACGCAGCAAGTGACAGGTTGAAGTGACAGGATATGAAAAATTAAAGTTCGAGGACTCAGTACAGTACTCAGCTTTGCATGGGGTTAAAAAAGGCGGCTTTTGCCTTGAAGGTAGCTTGAACGCGAGAATATTTGGTCTACTCACGCTGGGAGGTGCTTACTTCGAAATGCCATTTATCGAACTGCACCCTCTCTACCAATCACGTCTTACACAGAGCAAGCGGTGGTAAGTATTTTTCATTTGTCATTCGTCTCCTAACAAATGATACACCACAATCTAGGGTAAATCCGCGCCATCCTCTTGTTGATTTAGGCTGGGGGTTGATACACGACCCGAACATTCATCCGCACTACGATTATGAAGACCAAGTTACATATCCGTGGACCACCTCAACTTGTCCCCGCACAAGAGGGAGCAAAGAAGATGAGGAACTAGTAAGGAAAACGAAGGAGAAGTACATTAGGCAAGCTCTACTTAGAGAGGCGTTTGGAGGCGATAGCTACGGGTTTGGGAAGAATATGGCACCCATTGAAGGGACGGAGAAGCCAAGGAGCCAGACAAATAGTACATTCCCCCTACATGGGTAAAAGCAACTGCTAATGCGTCTTGTAGGGAGGCGAATACTTCAGCGCAATTTCTGAAATACATTCCAGATTCCAGCGAAATGATGTGTATACAGATCTCAAACGACCTGTACGGAGGTGACAAAGTAGCATATTTCATTCCACGCTCCTTCACGAGCTCTCAGGGTCCGCTCTCCGCCATTTCAAAAGAAGTAAACTTGAAAGTCATCGTCTTCAAGAAAGCACCTCTCTTGCAATAGCTAATAGACACATCCAACTTGAAAGGAGGGAGCTCACACTCCCACTAAGAGCGCCTACCATCCTCGAAAAACCACCACTCTAGTGATCATCCTTCCCTCATCAATCCATGTAGCTCAGATCGTACAAGCTCAGATAGTCTTCAAGTTCTTCCCACCGGAAGTTGCCACAACTTGAAGACAGCCTTCGCGTCAAACCTTGGCAACAAACTTCCACAAACCTACTAACGATGTCGCTTTATCGAGTTCTGGAGTCTTATAACAACCCTCCCCCTAGCTCCACAACTTGGGACAAAGTACTCTCATCACTTGACGAGCTGAATTTATCTGAAGATGAAGTCTTGCAAAATGAGCTGGGACTCACGTCGTCCGAATTGTCACAAAGCAAACAAATGGTATGTCTTTTCTGGCTCAACCAACCTGTCCTCTTTCTGAACAACATGTGTAGCTTGAATCATCTTCACAAGCTCTCACTGAGTACTTGACCAAGACATCTCAGTTGCATATGGCGACACAAGCGAAAGAGCTGAAGGCGTTACATGCGAGTAGTCACGAAATATACATCGACTTATACGAGTCTTTGCATTCAGGATTGGCGGTGAATAAGACTGAGAGGACTCTCAGAGAGAATCTACAAGAATTAGAAGGCCGGCTGGACGATCTGGAGCGTCTGAAGGATTGGGTGCTTGTCGCCGCAAGGGCTGAGGAGATCAGGTTTATTTCGCTTTATATTCATAAAATGGGAGCTGACTTGGTATAGTGAACAATCCTGCACAAACATACAAGCTAGAGACCTCCAGTCCGCAATGCACCTTTATTCGGAGCTACAGAACCTCAGCAATACAACCTCAGCTGATATGCCGTCTTCCGCACTCTCCTCTCTCGTTGCTCAGACAAAGCACGCTACATTTCTCTCTCTCTCAGAGCACCTCAGCAAACCACTCACAAGTGTTCTGGACGTTCTGCATTGGCCCTCGAAACCTATCGAATACCTAGAATTGGAATCGAAGGAAGGCAAGGATTTTGTAATGGCGTGGGCGGACCTAAGGCTGCTATCATCGCAGGAAGAGCAAGCAGACTTTCTTCCTATACAGGCTCTGGCAAAGCCTCTAGTGCTACGTTTTCGTTACCATTTCGATGGTAACACGCCAACCAACCGACCCGACAAGGCAAGCCTCGCACTCGGGCCAGTTGTAGACGTTGCTGACAGGAATTACAGCCCGAATGGTATCTCTCATCTGTACTTAATAACCTGACTGCCCATCGTGCTTTCATCACAAACACGATCCAGTCGTTATGTCCACCTTCTATCAGCGCCATGCATGCCTTTACGCAAGCGCTGCTCCTCCCCATCAGGCATAAACTTTCTCGCGACGTTCCTCAACTTCTCACAATGGAACCATGGCTACTCTCCCATCTTGTCACCCAGCTGTTACAATTCGACGAAGAGTTGAAATTGGAAAATGAAGGTTTGGCGAAAATCATTCTGGATCGGAAAGAATGGTTTAATACTTGGACGGAGGGTGAGAAAAGGTGGTGCGAAGACAGGTACTTTGAGATCATTGCTGACTCGCAGGCGTGGAGCTGGAACGAGGAGTGGGAAGATGAGGAGGGCAGGGGAGGGGTTAAGCGACCATCCAATTCGGCGGTGAAGGTGTGGGATTTGACGAGCCAGATATATGGTTTGTTTATTCGCGCTTTTCCCAACGGTATGTTGACTAGAGGAAGGTAGAGAGATACAGGTCCCTCCCAGAGACCAAGTACCAACTTCCGTTCCTGGAAAGCGTTCATATCCCAATTCTTGAGCATTACACTGAAAGACTCACGCGATCTCTTGATGCTTTCGAATCCCTCTCCTACGTACCAGGATCGATCTCCTCGTCTTCTCGGCAGACATCAGGCATTTCCGGCCTTGAAAGGCTATTGAAAGCAGGTGTGAGCGCGCGGTGGATGACGGAAAGGTTGGAACAACTGAAAGAAGACTTGTTTTGGATTGAGATGGAGGAGATTCGTGGAGTCCAGCCTTTCGGGAGTTTGATTGAGAGTTTAAAGAAGTTAGAAAGAAGGGCGGAGGAAGATATGATCAAGTTAGTGGTGAAGGAGGTGGGAGAAGAACTGAGAAACTATTTAAATGGGTTTGCCACTTCTCTGAGTGATCTAAGACTTCCGTTGTGCTGATACGCGCGTAAGGCGGCGTTGGGATTTCACCAACGACGATACCCCGGAAACAGTGTCACCTCAACTTCTGCCTTCGCTTTCACACCTTTCAGCATTTTACTCCCTCTTTACATCCGTACTTCGACCCCCCGTTCTCCTCCCCTTCGTCCGACGCATCTCAATCGCGCTCACTGACGGCCTCTTTATACGCCTACCCACTTTCTCGGCCGACGGAGGGAAGCAACTCCTGTTTGACGTGAACTATGGATTCAAGGAAGCTACTGGCGGGAAAGGATGGGAAAAACTCGAGGAAGCGGCCTCAGTACTGAGTATGACGGATGGCTTCCAGAAGGTAGTTAAAGCGGCATGGGGAGAGGAAAAAGAGTTGGAAGAGATTGGAGTTCGATGGCTCGACCTAGCAGAAACAAAAATTGTTGTGAAAAGGAGACCAGAGTGTTGGAGGTGACGGGTATGAAGCGATTTTGTTGTCTCACCCTGAGCCTGAAGGCAATCTGAACTTGAAAATCACATGGCTACTCTCGAGTGCAGCCTCACGTTTTGTCCATTCATGGGCGCTGAATGGCAAATGACTTACTAAAGTTTTTTTTTTTGGCAAATTGCAACAGGTCCTTGCCTCCCATCATTGTAATCATTATTCATGTGGCAGAGTACAAGGGTCAAAAAGCCCGAGCTTTCAAAATTTCAAGCGTAGCTCCAATATTCAATATTCGGTTTTGGTATTGTCCAACCTTTGCCAACCGTTGCTCTTCTCTCAATTCTGCTGGAGAATGGGCACCATGAGTCGCGTCACATTCCAAAATTTTCTCAGGCTTGTTCTAAAGCGGGAAGAATGGTTTGTTTCTAGTCAGCCGTTCCCGCTTCTTTCTCGCCGAGAAGAGGGTCAGAAGGTCTCAAGATCTGTGCTCAAATAGGAGCTTCAGACCAGGTGAGACCACCCCAGTGGCAATCCTAGTCCCCCAAAATTGAACTCATTTAACGACCATCATCAATCCGCTATTACCCTTCTTGTTGTTTTGTGTGAATACATCGCTCTCGCTTTGATCAACTCCTCACTGTTACGCGCCTGCGTTTTCACTTTCTTTTACTTCGAATCTCTGTCTCTGGGTAGAAGGTGAACATTCCCACCACTCCCATAGATTTGAAAAATGAAGCATACTGATTTTATTTGCCCTTAGGGATGTCGAACAACTTCGACTATAATGCATCCTTGCAGGCGCCGCCACGAGGTCGCAATTCTGTTCGCTTTGGTGGCGAAGAAATAGAGGCTGATTCCCCCCGCCCTCCACCCTCTTCTTACCGTCCCCTAGTTGAACAGCATGCGAACCAGGATGGCTTTGGAAGTCAGGCGTATTCGCTGCGGCTCGATCCCCAACAATCAACCATTCAATCTCCCTCTCGTCCCAATCTCTCCCCGGGTACCGCGTTCCAGACCTTCACCTTTGCCGCCTCTCCTCCCCAACCCCCTCTCTCACACCATTTAGGGGAACGCACTCCTCGGGCCCCGCCAGTCTCCCACTTCTCTCCTATCAAGCAGAAGCAATACAAAGACGACAGGAAAGGGAATGTTGTTCGTTCTTCGTTCCCCGGGTGTTCTGCGGTTCCAGCCAGTGACAGCGTCCGACCTCGAATCTCTAGCCACGGGGATTCGTCTCGAGTCTACGGTGGACCCCCTCCACTTCCGGTTCAGGACGTGTGTTCTCAGTCCAAGGACCCTGCAAGCTTCTACCAGCAGGATGGATCGAGCGATTGTACACTTCGAGATAGCGAAGCAGACGACATCGAAGCAGGACAAGCGCTGCCTAAACCTTGGGACCACAATAGTCGACCTCTCAAGCCAGCCCTGCGTCACACGGAAACTGAGGTGGAAGTCGCGAGATCCAACGCTGCTGCTGCCGGTCTAGTGGACTCTCACAAGCGTGCGATTCAGCGGGGGAACGGAACTGGCAAAGGTGGCGTTCTGTCCAACATTCTCCAGCTTTACGGAAATGACGGTTCCAATGTTCTCCGAAAACGTAGCGCTTCTCTTGACACCTCCTCTTCAGCTGATTGGAGTGGGGCGGAGAGCCGGACAACCTCTTTCGACTCCAGACAGTTCCCCACTATAGGCAGGTTATCCAGAGCAAAATCCTCCAATTCGGTTGCCACCGATGTCGATGTCCATGATCCCAGCGTTACTGGAGTGAGAAGGTACTCAGTCATTGCCACGGATAAAGCTGCTGGTCTCGGAGTTCCTAAAACCCGCCCACAACGACCAAGTTTTCGAGCTTCTTTGTCCGTCGCCGATGGAGGAGTATCAGACACGGAGAGCGTAAAGACTCGAGCATCAGCGACAGCCAGGAGGAAGAGGAGGGAGTCGGTCCTTAATGGAGACATGAGGGGAGATTATATGGATGTCAAACGGTCCGATAAGCTGAAGAAGGAAGATCGAATTACTCTCAAGTTGGCAGGTTCGCCTCCACAGGGCTTTCTGTTGCGAAGCTGAAAGAGAGGTTGTAGATATCTTACAGCGACAGAACTTCGTGCTCAAGCTGGCTAAGGCGCTTATGACCTTTGGATCTCCAAGTCATCGACTCGAAGCTCAACTGAACGCGACTGCTAAAGTTCTCGAGATTGATGCTCAATTCGTCCACATACCTGGAGTAGTCGTCGCATCCTTTGGAGACCAGGAGACACATACATCGGAGACTCGTTCGTCATCCAACTTCTCCAGTCCCAGCCTCTCACTGCCGTGATAGACTTCGTCAAGGGTTCTGGTGGCCTGGTGCTTGGCAGCTTGCACCATACGCACGATGTTTATCGAATGGTAGTTCACGATGAAATCAGCGTTGAGAACGGAACAGCTGCTTTGAACCGGTTGCTAAAAGCGAAGCCTACCTATCCATTATGGCTAGTAAGCACCTTTCTCGTTACGTTGTCTACGGTGTGCCGAACGAGAGGACAGAGAGTAGTCTTTGCAACAGTGATCACTGGGGTCATCTGTCCGATGGGGTTTGTTTTAATCCGAGTCTCTGACGCACCACTGAGACTTTGAATTCAGCTTTGGCGGAAGCGTCCTTGATGCCGTGAGCCGTGATGGGTATTAGTCGATGACACCCAGTGCTTACCATTGGACAGGCCATTTCTGCAATTTTCGGAGCGATGTTTGGCTTCCTTCAGCTCAGGGTAGCAGCTACAAATCCTCTTTACGCCAACATTTTCGAGTAAGGTACTGCTTTTACAACGGACTTCACTTACGGCGCATAAGGATATCCACCGCTACAATAGTTAGTTTCATTGCGCGAGGCTTATCATCGACAGGATTGTTCTGCTACGAGTCATTATCCTCCTCAGGCGTGGTGATGATCTTGCCAGGCTACGTGATCTGTTTGTTACCTTCCTTCCTCGACTGGATCTAGTTTTGATCGTTCACAGTGTGTGGCTCTCTCGAGTTGGCTTCTAAGAACATTGTTTGTGGTTCCGTGCGAATGGTTTATGCCATTATATACTCTTTATTCCTTGGTTTCGGTATCGCAATTGGGTCGGGTAGGTTCATGACCAATTCCAAATTAGCCTTCATGTTCTCACAACTAAACAACAGATTTCTATTACCTTCTCGATCCTGCCGCACGACACAGACATACTGTAACATTGGAAGCGACCACATTTACGGAAGCAGGCTCATTTGTGCTGGGAAATGGAACTACTGTTCTCTCAGGCACTTTTACGTTCAGTAACAATACCCATGCTGGAAGGAGTCCGCAAGAAGAACTTGAGCAAGGAAATGTCATGTGTTTCCGCGATCCTTCGTGGCAGTGGTATCGTCAGAACGTTTCGGCGTGGTGGTTGTTTCTGATGGTCCCTGTTGTTTCCCTTACGATGTCACTGTCAAATGGTCAACCATGGAAGAGTAGAGAACTCCCAGTTCAGGTGTTCATCAGCTGCACTGGCTTTACACTCAACAGGATTGCCAATGCTTACGTATGTCCCTTCGCCCGTTGAAGACTCCTCCGTGATTGGTTTGGTTGACCGGTAGATATTCAATCACTCAGACGTCGTCTCCTTCCTCGGTGCATTCGCCATTGGCGTAATGGGAAATTTTTACTCGCGCGTGTTCAAGGGAACGGCCCTCACTTCAATGGCAACAGGAGTGCTGTTCCTCGTACCGGTACGAGAGTTCCTTTGATTCTCTTCCACCGTTGACGTGGTCACCTTAGTCTGGTATTGCTGCAGCCGGTGGATTGGCCATGACAAATGTGCAAGGCGGTGACTCGTATTCCAATGGGTTCGTCAAAATATATCTCAGAGAATGACGGACTGAAAAAGCTGCTTAGTTTGGTGATCGGTTTCAGGATGGTTCAAGTCGCCATCGGCATCACCGTCGGCCTTTTCTTCTCCTCTTTCGTTGTCTATAGTTTTGGATCGAAGAAACGCGGTGCTTTATTTGTGAGTTTATATTTCTGCGACCTCATGCCAACGCTAAGGGAGACTATCAGGCTTTCTGATCATTCGTCACCGTTTGATTTCGGAAGTCTAATCAGGACGTCGTCGAACGAAATTCTTTTTTGTGCCTATTCATTGTAACTTTATGTGCATAGTACTATGCTTGAATGCGAAACAACAAATATAACAGATATCTCAGTGGAGGCAATAACACGAGAAAGAGCAGAACGGAAGGCAGAAACGAGTTGGGTCGACTCTCATGCGTCCTCAGTTTCCTCAATGAACCAATTCTCAAAGCTTCTATCCCAACCCGCTTGATCATCCAGCACTGTATTCGCTTCTTCCTTCAGCGGCGGACGATCTTGAGGGATCCGGAGCATAGGCAAGACGTTATCGCCTGAATCCATCTGTGGGGGACTACTTCGAGGAGGAGGAGAGTACTCTGGATGAACAACAGAAGTTGGACGGGACGGAGGAATGGAATGTATTGCAACAGCGGCTGGGGGATGATTTACAGCCTCATGTGAGGAGGTAGCTGCTTCGATGTTGCCTTTCCGAAGAGGACTTGAGTGGCGAAATCGACCTGGTATTCCCGAGTTGCCGTCTTCTTTATTCCTTTCCGACATTCCGCAAGATGTATGCTGAATCCGATTGCGTTTTAAGAACTCTGTCGGGGATCTTTCGTCACCTTGGCCTTGGAGCATTGGCACGACTTCTGAGATATCTGGTAACGTGTCGCTGTTGTCGTCTAGTTCAACAATGTCTTGATTTGGCTTCTTCGTACGAGAAAGAGTTTTCTTCAGAGCAGCCTTCTGCAACTCTGAGGGTTTGGATTTACGAACAGAAGCAGAAGGAGCTTCCTCAGATTCACAATGGTCGGTTTCTGTCTTCCTCCCACTTGTCTTCGCTCTGCGGGTTTTCTTGCGCGTGGATGTGGAGACTGAAGGTTGACGGTCGCGCATGTCGTCACTTTCCCATTCTTCCCTCTTGCGCTTTTTCTCTTGTCCCTTCCCTTTTGCCGCGGATGTTCTACCTCTCCCCAACTCCGCTGATTCGAGGTTCAACACGATTCGAACTATTCCCCTTACCTCCTCTCCAAGAGCGGCCTTCTCGATGTCCTGTCTGGTAAAGCGAAGTAATCGTGTCGCACCAGGTGCCTTTTTGAGGTAGACATTGACAGAGTAAGCTGTCGCTTGATACTCGACTTTTAAAAAATCGTTGACGAGGAGGTTCAGGACGACGCGTTCTGTGGCATCTTTCGACAGGGTCACCTTCGATCCTGCGACAGCTTCTATGTTCAACCGTGTTTTCTGGTTTCCATTCCCCGTGCTAACGACTCCACCACCTAGTCCACGAACAAGATCAATGAGTTGAGAGAAGGTCACCCGGCCTCCCTGATTTTCAACCTGTTGAAGACATCGAAGAATGCGCCATGACTCGAGAGTTACATCTTTCTCTTGAAAGGATGACGGTCCGCGAAGGCACTTTTAGAAATACTGTCAAGGATGGGTTGGATTATAGAAGAAGACGAACGTTATCGCAATGCCCACAATCTGCATCTTCGTTACCCGCGCGTTCGAAGGCGGCAACACTCTTTCCAGACCCTTCACGTCCAAAGTGAGCCGCAAAGGATTTCTTCCTGCAGAGGCTTAAATCCTGAGCATAGCCTGCTTTAGATGTCAGTTTTTTGATAGTTGAGTATCGGCACGTACGAATCATGGGCCATACTGATGCTTAAATGAGTGACACATATGGCAGACAAGGAGAAAACGTACGCTTCTCAGTTCCGGTCCTATCATCACAAATGATGCTTAGAACTCGGAACGCATCTTGACCCCTCCACAGCAAGACACAATCACTAGTATTTCCATCTCTTCCGGCACGCCCGCTTTCTTGATAATAACCTGAAACGTGTTTGGAGACAGAAGGTCAAGAGGAGGGTTAAATCACCTTCAAGCGATTTAGGAAGTGAATGATGCACCACCCATCGAACGCGAGCGGCGTCGATCCCCAGCCCGAACGCAATGGTGGCACAGACAACTTGGACTTTGCCGTCTCTCCAGTGTTCGTGGATCCGTTCCTTTTCTCCCTAATCCACAGATGTGGTTTTTAGCCAGTTCCCAAGGAGGTAAAATAAGGCAAAGAATCTACATCTGGAAGCGCAGCATGATAAACACCGGTTTTAATCCTTCCTTCGGAAGTCTCCGCGATAGCTGCAGCAACGGTCTCAGAGTCTTTTTGTGTTCTGTTATTCCTAAGTCACTGACAAATCTTAATAGAAATAGGAAAACCGACAAGCAGTATACTATCCCCGTCTCTTTACTATGGTTGTCCTCCACCCACTCAACCAACTTCTTAATAACAGCATCCGCTTGCTGCGGTTTAGACATCACGGAATAGTTGAGATTTGGTCGATAGAGTGGAGAACTGCGTCCTTATCTCAACGACTATAATATCTAACAACAACGGCCCTACCTGAAGAACGCTGTGCCTTTCCCTATCGGAGCGAGGCCTAGAACATCGAGCAGATCGGAGAGCACGGGAGACGGAAGCGTTGCAGTCAAAGCGATAATAGGTACCTCAGGGAAAAGTGTTCGAAGTTTCGAGAGCTTGCGGTAATCTGGCCTGTAGTCGTGTCCCATTTGAGAGCAACAATGTGCCTCATCAATTACGATTCCTACCCAGTATGTTGAGCTGGTTATCGAGCGAGAGGGAGTGAAATGACGTACGTGAGAGCTTATTTTTTCCATACATCTTTGTGAGGGTATTCATGAATCCTTTGTTCCCTGCGATTCTTTCTATTTCCCCTTCCTTAGCAGATCTTCTTCGCAAGAGGGAAAAGAAAACAAAGGCAGAGGAGACAAACCAGGAGTGACATAGCACAACTTAATTTCCTCTCCCACATCTTCAACCATCTCCTTCCCAATCCTTTTAGCTTCATCTTTATCTGTTGTGCCGGTCAGCGCGACTGCATTAATGCCCGCGTTCTCAAGATGATGGACTTGGTCCATAATGAGGGACAGGAGTGGAGAAACAACGAGGGTAGTGCCTTCAAGGAAAATAGCAGGGAGTTGATATGTGAGTGACTTCCCTCCTCCTGTAGGCATAACTACCACGGTATCATTTCCCTCAAGAACAGAGTTGATCACGTCTTCTTGACAGAGGCGGAAAGAATTGATACCCCACAATTGCCGTGCTTTAGAAAGAAGTTGAGAGCGTGGGTATGAGACGGCTGCCTTCGTGGCGCGCTGAGGAGGCGGCGCGGAAACAGGATGGAAAGAGAGGGAGGTGAGATATCGCTTCAGTTGCGTAGCACGAGATTTGAGTGTTGGGAGCAGCTCTTGAAGATCGGCTATTTGGGACTCGACAGAAGCGATTTCCGTCATGAGCTGCAATGGTTGATCAGCACCACGAGATTTGAGTGTTGGGAGCAGCTCTTGAAGATCGGCTATTTGGGACTCGACAGAAGCGATTTCCGTCATGAGCTGCAATGGTTGATCAGCACCAATTCAAACCTGGGTGAGCATTTGTGGCCGCATTGCGAGCTCACTTGAAACTATCTCAGAATATAACCTTTGTGCAATGCAGAGTGATACACTGCTATCACCGTGCTTATCTGCAGCACGCATAGTTCCAAAGTTACTCAAAAGTTGATGCGTGTCGTGTTGTGCAATCCGTCCAACTACTCTCAGCGTGTTATATTGGCGACAGACATGGAACAGTGTACAAATTTCTCTTCGTCAAATCACAAAAAGCGCCTTTATTAGGTCAAGAGGAACACGGGACTGGCTGCTTACGTCAAGCATGGGTACATAGCAAATTGCAAGATAATCATCACGTTAGACGCGTCCTTGATGGAAATTAGACGCGGAGAGGTTGAAACACGCGTCGCTCAATTGCGTACTTCACGAAAAACCCTTTGAATGAACTAGTTGCAAGGGCATACCTCTTCATACTCTTCCCTCATGCCGCCTTCATCTCTGTCTTTGCTAGTCATCTCTACCGCGATGTCCCTCTGTCCTCCCCTTCTCTCCGGGACATATTCATCAAACTTCTCTTCCTCTTGCTCCCCTTCGCTTTCGATATAAAACGGCTCAGAAGGCGGCACCACGGCTTGTGGCGCGACAAAGTATTCTGGACGGGAGGGTTGAGCAATCTGAGGAATGTGCTGCACCTCTTCCGGGACCTGATGGCTCTGGCGAGGTCTATAAGGACTGACAAATGGCTTTGGAGGAGCTCTGAGGCCACTTAGGACCTCTGAAGCCTCGCGGAAATTCATCGTCGTTTCTGGCATTTGAGCAGAAAGTGAGTCATGATCACGAAGACACAAAAACTTTTGTTGAGGATAGTAGACGGATAGTAACGAAACCGAGGCGTGCTTGGACAATCATGGGAAAGAATAAAAGGCATTTGGAGGAGGAGGGAGATGGCCTGAGGGAAGGAAAGAGAGTTAAAGTCGAGGGAGAGGGCCAGGATGGAGTGGTTATGAATAAAGTGTAGGTGTTTCTCTCAAGGAATTGGGTATCTTTTTCAGAAAGCAGCTCCGCCTCTTGTAACTGGCTAGTCAAGAAGGCGAGAAAATACAACTTCTGTCTCAATCCATTCAAACCTGAGACAGACATTGTCTTTTTGCGTTTCTTTCTATGCAGCTTCGTTCTTTGGACATCAGATATGTTGGGCAGCTCTCCCTATCGCAGAAAAAAGTTGGGACAGAGAAATCGTGCTAAAGAGCTTACCTAATGGATTCCCACGCAAAGTCTCATCGATTTTATCACTGCTTACTTTCATGGCGATATGACATTCTCGTTCAACATGTTCCTGTCTGCTATGCATAAAGTCTTGTTAGGCATGCCAAACAAGCGCTTCTTTGCCTTCCTTCACAGCCTCCACTAGGATGATTAGAATGTAATGCCAGAATCGGAGTATTTGCTTAAGAGTTCAGTTTTGATCTCAAGAACCAACACTTGCGCTTGACGTGAAGCTAATTTTATGTATGTGCTGCCCGTTTATACTGCTGAGGAGGTTTTCACCTTCCCACACATTGCTCCACATTGTCCATTTTCACAAACGGAGTCTGACCCAATATATCTGATAGAGCTCCCGAGCCGTCTCGTGGTCCAAGTAACACGACTATATACGTTTCATCCATCCCACCCACCCTCACGAGTCCTCAGCTATCGTCTTTATTTTCATCCCTTGCTCCGGTTCGCTCAGCATTTGTCGTTTCCAAATCTGTGGGGACAACGGCAACAGAGGACCAGAAACCAGAAAGACAGTCGAGAGGGTTCGGATATGTCAAGTTCGTCTTGAAGGAAGACGCCGAACGATGTTTGGAAGACTGGGCGAATGGCCCTCCGGACGACGCCATCTCGCAAATAGACGATTGGTCTGGTTCAAAGGCGGACTTGAAGAAAATCAAGGTCTCGCTCGCGAAGCAGAAGCCCACCTTGGAGGAGCGACGGAAGAAAACTTCGACGGCTGAACAGTCGCAAAACGAACAGGTCGGAGGTGATGCAGGGGAATGGAAGGAGAAGAGGGAATGGGGGAAGAGGAAGAGGGAGGAAGGGAAGGGCAAGATTGAACAGCTGCGAAAGGATCAGGACGCAAGTCGAACAGTTGTTTTATTGGGTTTCGGAATGGGAGTAGCATCTGGTGATGCTCATGAAGAGGAGGAGAGCGACGCACAGAATGGTCCAGAGAATGGTGCTCCAGCAGGAAAAGGTGAAGAGGGCCACAAGAGGGAGATCAATAACCTTTACAAGAAAACTCGAAAGCTCGGGACCGTCGAAGACATTCGATATCCCGTCTATTTTGCGCCAGTACATCGCTTCATTTCCTCAGATGCCACGGCAGAAATTCGATTTGCGACACCACAAGATGCTCAATATGCCGTATCGAAGATGCACAATCATGTCTTCAAAGGGTATCTGCTCAGTGGTTGCTTGAAAAGCGATTGGGATAAGGTCAGTCGCGAAAGGATTGATGAGAGACGGCTGCAATCTCGGAAGGGAGAAGAGAAGCAAGGGGATGCAGGAGGCGCGAGGAGCGGGAGAGTTATCGTTCGAAACCTGCCCTTTGACGTTCGTAAACCCAAGCACAAGACCTGAGCTGATGAGCATAATTACCTAGATCTCCAAAGCAGATCTTCTCTCCGTGTTTGCGCCGCATGGCGCAATCCATTCCATTACCCTACCTACGAAAGCGTCAGATTCGTCCAGTAGTACATCCGGATACGCTTTCGTTCACTTCATCTCACACTCGTCCGCTGAGATAGCTTTGGAGCGCGTGAATGGGACGAGAGTTTATGCTGGATGTGCTCAAGAGAGAGCGTTGGAGAGTGAACAAGCTATGGGTAAGAAAGGAAGGGACCGGAAGAAGGAGATCAAAAGTTCTCGCGAAGGTCGTGGCCGTGAAGTCGCTGTTGATTGGGCAGTCGACAAAGAAAAATGGAAACAACTGCAGAGAGGTCAAGAACAAGATATTGAGGGGATGAACGTCGATGAAGACGAGGTGGATGAAGGTGACGAGGTGGAAGATGGGGAGGATGAGGAAGAGGAAGGGGAGGAGAGCGATCTCGACCCGGTTGCTTTAGAAGATGAAGACGAAGATGAGGGCGAGGAGGTGGAAGAGGAAGTGGAACCCAAGATCCATGAAGAAAAAGGAACAACGCTGTTTGTCCGAAACCTCAGTTTCGAAAGTAAAGAAGAGGAACTGTATGATCTGTGCGTTCCAGCCGATGTGCATTTGACTTTGACTAACCAACTGATTCAGTTTTAAATCGTTTGGACCCCTCCGCTACGCACGTATTGCCATGGATCCAACCAAAAATCGTTCTCGTGGCACTGGCTTCGTTTGTTTTTGGAATAAGGATGATGCGGACGAAGTCGTCAAGCTGTCGGATAAGCTCCAGAATGAGTGGAAGATTGAAGCCGAAGCGTCTACGGTGGGCATTAACTTCCCATGGTTTTAACTCGCTCACAGAGAGTGTAGAATGGTAAGAAAATGCAACGATCAATCTTACAGCCGGATGTCACGTCAAATGTTGCATCAAGGCTCAACTTAGGGGGCAGAGTCCTGGCTGTCAGTCTCGCTGTCAGCAGGGAGAAGGCTGATCACCTTCGAGAGGAGAGGGATAAGAAGGGGAAAAAATCAGACCGACGGAACTTGTACCTCATGAAGGAAGGAGGTATACTTCTCTGTTCCTCCATCTCATCCTGTCTCATCGATTCTAGTGATCCACTCTGGACATCCGTTGGTCAAGTCTCTAAGTTCATCAGATATTCAAGCTCGACAAACGTCTTTCGATGCTCGCAAGAACCTCCTTCGTTCGAATCCTTCACTGTTCATTTCAAAGACTCGGCTCAGTGTTCGTCAAATTCCTATTTGGGTAAACGATTCTCTCTTGAAGCGACTATCTCTTTGGGCATTGAAGGAGTTTGATAAAGAAGTAAAATCTGGGATTCGGGAGCAGGTGCACATGGAAGAGGTTGAGGACTCAGCGGACGTTAGGACGAACAAGAAAGGTATCCCTCTCTCCAAGGTTGTTCAGAGCAAAATTTGTCGCCAAAGCGACCGAATCGATGCCACAAATCCCGTACCGTCAAAGAACCCTATCGGAAAGTCCAAAGGATACGGATTTCTCGAAATGAATAACCATCAAAATTCCTTGAAAGTCCTTAGGTTTCTGAATGGCAATAAGCAGGCGGAAGTGGCGCTCGCTGAGTGGTGGAAGGAAGATCTTTCAAAAAAAATTGAAGATTTGAAGGTGAAAAAGGCAGATAAAAAGGACATCGAAAAGGCAGAAGAGGCCGTTCTGCGTTGGGAGAAGACGAAACTCAAAGGTGGGGGCAAAACCCTCATGATCGAGTGTAGGCTCTCCCCCGGAAATGAGCTTTATTAATTGTTCTCCTACAGTCTCAATTGAGAACAGCGTTACCAACAAACGCAGGCAGGAGAAGCGCGAAAAAATCTTGCGCAACGTAAACTCAGTCAAGCCCCTTCGGAAGGTCAAGGTAGAAGAATCCAGGCCAGATAAGAAAGCATTGCCAATGAAGGCGAAGAAAAAAGGTGAATTAATTGGTGGTTTGATTGGACGGAAACGAAAGGAGCGCAAGTCGAAGAGGTCCTGATGGTATGCGTCTTATGCTTCAAGTATTAAACGCTGAACTTGTTCAAACGCAGCCACTTGTAAAAATCTGTAGTTTTGTAACGAGTTCTACCTTCCCCTTGATCTTCCCGCTAAATCGAGATAAGCGACGCGAATTCATACTAGTTTGGATGGGAAAATGATGAGCACTGTTCCCGCTTCAGCCCCTTTACCTGTTCCCATGATCCCTTATGTATCCACCGCCCCCTTTGATTCGTCCACCACCAGGATAATTTTCCACCATCCTGCTTTTCTTTGTCTGGCTTTCTTTATTTTTCAGGTGCGTTTACTCCAACTTGCTATTTCCGCTCATAGGGTGATATTTAGCAACTCATTCAGTGTTTATACCGTTTTTACCGCAATCGCACCCATTCCATATTTTTTTTTAGTCTAGTAGTACCATCGAAGTGAGTTTTCCTTTCTTTCAGGCGTTCCCATTGGTTGATCCTGCTATGTAGCATGACTTTGTTGTCACGCCGAAAACGACCAAACAAATCGATTTCATCCCCTGTCCCAGTAGCTCTCACGGCTCAAGGAGTCCCTCACACACCATATTCGCCCGAAACGACGACTGATGCGTCGTCAATTTCCAAGATTCTGAACATCAGTGGATGGGCGAAAGGTGCCGGACTGGGAAAGAAGAAATCGCTGCGATCTCTGATATCAGAACCACAACCGCAGAGAGGAGAGCGACCTCCTCTGCCTTTTCCCTCGATCCCTACCTCTGCGACCTTGCACATTGTTGCAAGTTCGGATTCGCAATCAAGTATCTCGTCCACGCCGTCTGCTGTCACAAGTGAAGCCTGCAGCGTTAGATTCAGGTCGAAACTAGACCAAATCTGGGACTCCAATTCCTCCATTGCCACAACTGCAACATCTTCCGTCTACGCGGGCCTCGCAAACACAGCTGCTTGCGAGTTGAAGGCGACCTCTCAAAGGTCGATCTACACCGGAATTGAGAAGTCAAACGATATCTCCACCCCTTCTCCTGCCACCCCTATCATCCGTTCAAATCCCGGTGCAGATTTTAGGTCCAGCCTATGCATCTCTCCTACAAGTGCATCCCTCTCTTCCCTTGCCGACGATGGAGCAGATGAACCCAGGTACAGTGAGGATGAAAGTCTTTCATTTGGCTATGAGGACGATGTAGAGTTGTCGAAGGCTTCGAAGGCTTTTAGGGTGGCTGTCGGGCTAGTCCAAACTTCAGCGTGTGACGAAGTGGAGGACTGCACCATCGATCCCATGCATTCACGAACCCTTCACCACGAACTCACGAGGTTTCCGACAGGAGAAGACGAAAACAATCATATCAGTAGTCCTGCGACTCCAGTTATCACTGTCCGTCCGTCCTTTGGATTGGTGCATGCTGAAAAAGAGGATCCGAATGCCGCCCATCCCACACCTCCGATCAACCTCGTCGTCCACCGTGCGAGCGAGTACCTCGATTCAGGACCGAGTCCGCCATTCAAGAAAGAGTGGGAGGAAACAGCACAGATGAAGGTTTCTTGGAGCGATGTTCGGTTACCTAGCATGATATTTGGGGAAGAAACGGACATGGCTCAAGCAGTTCTGGACCAGCTCAATAGTATGGAGCTTGCCTGCAGCTCTGAAAAGAAAATCTCGCCTTCCCCGAATAGCAGTGCCAACACCGCCAACGTTGGCCTTGGACTCATTCACATCGCGGACACTGGAAGGCGATCTTCAGCTTTATCATCTCTAGACTCATTCCCCTCTCCTCCAATCCGTTCCTCCTCCATCAAAGCCATCGAACGTTTCTCTGAGAAATTCCCACTTGCACCGTCTCCTATCAATGATATTTCAGGCTATAACACCTTCGTTACATCTACAACTGGCACTCCGTGCCCCTCCCCTGCCACGCTTGAATTTGGTCTCCAAGCTCAGCACATCTTCTCACCTCGTCTCCCTTCCCCGACTTTGCAATACCCTTCAACTCCTGCGCGGAAACGAAGGACGCATTATTTGGAAGTCCCCGAAGTCTACGTCGTACCTCCTACTCCTGAAACACAAACGCTTTGCAGTCGATATAGCGCCGAATCACCTATTAGATGGGATAAGAGGGGCAGCGTTGATTCCATTTCTTCGTGTGCGGAAGGGAACGTTTGGAGTGGGGTCTTGAGCTTGGACGACTGCGAAGGAGATAAAGAGAATGCTATCTGCCAGAGGTGGTCGATGGAGAGTCATAGCTCTTTACCGTACAACACGAAGGGAGATGAGTGTTGGACGCTTGCAGAAGAATCAGACTTGTCAATGGTCAGGGTTTTGGAGGATGAAGATTGGAGAGGATCTAGTTTTGACGCTATTGGGGTAGCTATGTGAAGGCAACCACTTGTGTTACTTTTTGATTATCAGGTTCAAAGTATTGCCAAATGTACAGATATGTGAATTTACCGTCCTATCCGATGCTCTTCAAGTTCTCTGTTAACTGTTGTCCATTCAGCTCATTTGAGTGTCATTTTGAAACATCCCAAAACATCCTTGTAATCCTTTCTTTAATCTCTTTAGCTTACAAACCCAACCCAAACGACGAAACGAAGAGAACTCAATCAGCTGTAATTTCTGCTGGTGTATCAACGAAGAAGGAGAAGGTAGTATTTCGGTGATTCAGCAGGTGAGCCTTTCGTCTGGGAGCGGTGAAAGGGAAGCGGCTGTTGTTTGCGTTTTCAGCCATGTTCGAGCAGAAGGACTGGCAGTCTAGCAATATAGAGACCAAAATGATTCACTGTGTTTACGTTCTTTTCAGAATTAGGTTGGGATGGCATTTGAGAATACTGTCGATGTATGTCACTTTAGTCTCATATACCTTCGCCTCTCTTCCTGACTGTTTTCTTCCCTGCACAGGCCAAATTAGACGACGGCGCGACGCCAATCTATAATGAAGTTCTTAATCAGCTTCCTGATGAAGAGGACAAGGAAGTCTTTCGAGTCAGTACTTCTTTCAGACGATGCCACCGTGCCCTGCCTCATGGAAGAGTTGGGAAATAGAATATTACCTCATCTGGCATGACGATGGTGCAGCAGTCTGTCTTCTGGTCACCTGTTTTGGGCACTTTGGCATGTGGATCCATTCTTCTACTCCCCCGTATGTTTCCACGAATTCCGATCATGCGCTCCTATTTCTGGCCTACAAAGTTCATGGCTCAGCGTTATGGTTGGACGGCTGAGGAGATGTACGCGCGGCGGAGAAGCGCTGTTTGGAAAACTGTTGGCGTCATAGTCGGGACATCCTTTACTGGTATCTTTGGCGGCCTCCTTGGCGCTCTTGGGTACGCTGGTTGTTCTGAATCTCTTCCGCTTTTGACTTTCTCCGGAAAAGGACGGCTTTCCTGCAGTTGAAAGACTCTGGCAGAAGCGAAGAGATTATGGCTGCCGTTGAGAGAGCTCAGCAAGTGTTAGTAGAACGTGAGAGGGAGAAGAGGGAGAAGAAAGATTCGAATGGTACGCCAACTTCGTAGGGCTGACTATTTGATGCGTTTACACCAAAAGTACATTCAACATCGTTTCATAATTTAAATTCTTCTATTCTTCACCTCTCGGGATTGATTTTGGACCCTCTAACAAGATCGTTCGCTTATTAGTCACGCGAGTTATTGGTAAAATGTCCTCCTCATCGCTGTGGAAGACGGAATTTGCGGTCTCGATGACCTGCGAATCTTGTGTGCAAGACTGTCAACGAGCGCTATCGACGTTGGGGGATTCCATCGTCTCAGTCGACATAAACTTAGAGCAGAAGACGATCCTCGTCATCGGAACTGCACCACCATCCAAAATCTCCAAGGTCCTCAAAGAGACAGGAAGACAAGTCATCGTTCGCGGGACGGGGACTGCTGACCCTGCTGGGGTGACAACAGCGGCGGTGGCGATCTTGGAGAACTATGACGGCCCGAAGTCTGGTGAATGGGATGGACCAGCCAGTCAGAAAGTGAGAGGATTAGCTAGACTTCTGCAGGCTGAGACGGAAGGTAATACGATCCTGCTGGACCTCACCATCAAGGCGCCGATAGAATTAAAGAGTGATAGGAAGTATAAAGTCTATGTCTCTCAGACTGGCGATTTGCAACATCCCCCCATTTCGACAGGCTCAGAATGGAAAATCTTAGGCACGGTGGAAGCCGATGAGACAGGTTATGGTGATTTATTCGTGGAGGTCGAGGGGCTAGCGTTATGGGAAATCTTAGGAAGAGCGATGGTTATTCAGGCTCTTGACGAGGACAAGGAAGAAAGTGTATGGGCTGGAGTGATTGCGAGGAGCTCAGGAGTGTGGGGAAACAAGAAGGAAGTTTGCAGCTGCTCTGGTGCGCTTGTCCCCTTCGTGAAAGTGATGAAGGCTGAATCTTCTCATGACAGGACTCTCCATGTGGGAAGAAGACCGGTTGCAGCCCCATCTGTGATCGATGCGATCTCTCGTCCTTAAATGGAGTGGTTTGCTTTCGAAGCGAAATTAACAAATGTGATAGATATCCTTGTTGAACCTGTTAGGAAAAGAAACTGTACATCAATATTTCCTCCATCCTCCTGTGAGACCTGCTGATACCTGAGACGCGAACCTTCCTGAGTAAGCTGGGGATTTTCATTTCCATCAAGCGATGCCCACAATCAATCGATACCGTTTGAGATTTTCTGGCGCGCGGGGCCCCGGACTTGTTGAGCACTTCGAGACTGCGCGACCAGTCTCGAGTGGAAGTTGCCACGCGTGTTCATAACGAGCATGTGTTTCTGTCTAGATCTCAGCCAAATTTCGAGTAGCGCCGTGACGGCGAGTACGGGTGAGCAGGAGGGTCACGCGTAAATCTGAAAAAAGCTCCTGATCCCAAGGACAGCGAGCACGATGGAGTTCATTGAGTGAGACATCCTCTCTCTTCCCTTCCCACCGGCCTTATTTATTCTCAGAACTCCTTACCCTGGTCCTGAAAGCATCTACTGAATAGCCCGCGATATCAGTGCTGAGATGTTGCGACTGTTAAATGTCCTATTTTTGCTTTGTACAATTACCAACGCAGGCGAGTCCAAGGCGCCGCAATATGAATCACTTCCTGACTTCTTCCTAGCCGTGATTGTACAATACTTCGAAGCTAATTGGGCGTCGATTGCTGCTGAATGCACGGCATTCTTGGGACCAGCTGGTGTGTTAATTATGGTATATGAAACACTGTTCCATAGCTCATTTCTGTTCTGTGCTGTGACATGCAGGTTACACTTATGTCCAAGGTATCTCTATAGTCTTTACACCACCGAAAGAAAGACAACTCAACATCTGACAGTTTCCCCGCCTGCCGAATCAGTGCCAGGTATGTCCATGTCCTATCTGGCATCGCAGGCTGAGTTGTCGAATAGGAACGCAATGGTGGACGAGCTATCAGGTCTGTGTTCGGCCTCCTTACTCCGCTGCTCACTGTGATAGTAGCCCGTGTCTTACATCCTGACGTCTAAACGAGGCAACCGTGCAGCGTTCCAGAGCATGGTCACGACATGCAATAATGCTGGAGTCAAAGTTCTCGTAGATTCCATTTGGAATCACATGAGCAACTCGGGTAGTAAGTAGCTTCATACTTGTTGCTCAGTTTACTGAACTTGTTGTCAGCGGGCACTGGAACAGGCGGCAGCTGTATGGTCTCTGTTTGCACCGTGACCAGAGTTTGACACTCTGGCGGGTTTCAGCGTTTTCCAAATATTCGTATCCTGCTGTTCCCTACACCAACTCCTCTTTCCATCATTGCACACTTACGAGCAATGGGCAAATCCAAGACCTCACCAGCCGAGCTCAAACGCAAACCTGTGAGCTGGGTGGACTCGCTGAGTATCTTTTCCCCGTGTCAATGCCACACTCCCCATTAATGTTCATGCCGTTATAGTCTAGCTACTGAGACGGACGACGTAAGAGCCAAGCTCGCTGCATATGCCAACGATTTGCTGTCGTAAGCCTACCTCTATGTCATAAACAGGGCCCTAATATTCCCACCAGCTTGGGTGTTAGTGGGTTCAGGTGTGCTTCGGTCTATGTTCAAAGTTATACTTTACTGATGATTTGCCAAGGTTGGATGCTGCGAAACATATCGCCATTGCAGATCTAACCAATATCAAGAGCCGTTTGTCCCGCCAGCCAGACTACATTACCTCAGAGGTTTGTTCAATTTGAGAGGAATGACGGCGATTGAGAAGACCCCTAGGTTACCTGGCAGAGTACAGATGCTGTCCAGCCATCCGAGTACACAAGTCTCGGAAACGTGCATGAGTACGCTCACCATTCGTACTTCAACATAGACTTAGATACCCTTAGATTCCGTTATGTCGCGACCGTGCGAGACGCCTTCAAGAACAACAACCTCGTCAATTTGGCTGGCATCCCCTTTTCTGGTTGGCTCCCTTCAGCAAGCGCCAATGTGTTTATTGCAAACCACGATACCGAAAGGAATAACGGCTCGCTCACATTCAATGATGGTCCACTCTACACCATGGGCTTCGCCTTCTCTCTCGCACATCCGTACGGCACTCCAACCATTCTGTCTTCGTTCAACTTCTCGGCATATGATGACGGAGGACCAAACAACTTGGCTGCCACTTGTTCAGGAAATGGGGGATCAAACGGTTGGCGCTGCGAGCATCGTTGGATTCAGGTTGCAAACATGGTTCGTGGCACGCTCTCCTTTCACTGGTTCTATGTGCCTGATGACTGAAACATAGGTCAAATTTCGAAATACGGTGGGAACGGCTGCCCTTGCAGGATGGACGAATGGAACATCCAACCAAATTGCCTTCCAACGCGGAAACGTAGGATTCATCGCGATAAACAATGAGGCTTCCGCAACCTGGTGTCGCAACTTCACAGTCGGCTTACCTGACGGAAGGTACCGCGATATCTATTATAACTCGGCTGTGATTCAAGTCACTGGTGGTGTCGCCTCCCTGGCTGTTCCTCCCAAAGGTGCTGTTGCCGTCTACACCGGCTCGAGCACCAGCGACGCTGCTACGCCTGTGTCGTGTGCTGCCACTCCTGTGGTCACATTTTCAGTGTATGCTGAAACGGTAAAAAAAAAAAAAATCTATGTGCCTGATGACTGAAACATAGGTCAAATTTCGAAATACGGTGGGAACGGCTGCCCTTGCAGGATGGACGAATGGAACATCCAACCAAATCGCCTTCCAACGTGGAAGCGTAGGATTCATCGCGATAAACAATGAGGCTTCCGCAACTTGGTGTCGCAACTTCACGGTCGGTTTACCTGACGGAAGGTACCGCGATATCTATTACAACTCGGCTGTGATTCAGGTCACTGGTGGTGTCGCCTCCCTGGCTGTTCCTCCCAAAGGTGCTGTTGCCATCTACACCGGCTCGAGCACCAGCGACGCTGCTACTCCCGTATCATGCGCCGCGACTCCTGTGGTCACTTTTTCAGTGTACGCTGAAACGGTGTTTGGACAGGTTCCCTTTACTTTAGCGCGGCGAAGTTGCGAGCTGACAAGCACATAGAATATCTTCGTCGCCGGAAGCCCGACTGAATTAGGGAGTTGGAACACAGACAACGCGGTTGCTTGCTCAGCAGCCTCCTATCCCACTTGGACTTGCTCTGTGGCGATTGCTGCAGGAACTACCGTCGAGTATAAGTACATCAAAAAAGAAGGGACGACGGTGAGCAACACTCATGCTTACATCTTTAAAAGAAATAACAACTGAGGGCATTTAGGTCACTTGGGAAAATCGTGACAATCGCATCTACACGGTTTCGAGCAGCGTCACACTCAGCGATACCTGGAGTACTTGAACGGGAATTGAAATGGAGGGAACGAAGCTGAATACCAACGGGTCGATCCCAAATCGAACTTTGTGTTGTAAATTAGATAACCCAAGAAAACCACGGAAGAATTATAAATAAGGGAGGTTTGATACCATTCAATGATGATAGAAGACATCCTGAATGAAAATAAGGCTGCTGAGTATAGAACATGCTGTAGACGGTTGAGCAGTAACTTGGCATGAGGTGAAGTTGCACCAAAAAGCATATGTGACTCTCAGAAGAGGAATTGAACCTCTACCACCTGCAAGACAAGTAGGTATCCTACCGTTGGACCATCTGAGATTGTCTTATTCTGAGGCAGTTAGCATAACACATGGCGTAAAGGTCGGTGGCCATGGGAGTCGGTGAGGAACCCCACCGATGGCCAGTCCTCCGTTTACATGTCAGGAGTCTCCTGCAGGATCAGGAATTCGAGACACACATACTTCTGTGGTCGTGAGTGCACCCAATGAGGTCTGCATGCACGGGAGAAGATTCTATCCATCAAGCAGAAACTGGAAGAAAATTGCCACTTTGTTGTTTGGACATCATGACATGACAAATTCAGTCGTAGAGCTCACTTGACTGCCTTATACAGTGACCTCCCAAAGCAAAACGTTGACTTGAAAATTGATTCTTCAAATAATGGCACATACGAAGCACTTCTGCGTCTGACAGGGCGAAAGGGAATTGAACCCGTCAGAATCAATTTTGGAGGCATCAGGCACTCATCGCTTTTATAATGCAGAGCGCGCCTCGAAACATTTACGAGAACATGGCCATCATTCCGTGAAAGAGATGGTCGATCCAGAATGGATGTCTGCGCGTACGCACCGTGCACTTCACATCCGCATTTCGACGTCATCACGTATCTGTGCGGCACGATATCCAACTTGATGATCCACCCTCGATGCCGTACAGCAACAGCACTCTTCACCTTCCACAATGGAGCGCCCTTCAGCACCGCTTGCAAGACTTTATCCACAGACAGCAAAAGCTCGCCGAATCCCTGTCCGGCTGGTTGTCCAACTCCTCCGCACTGAACTTGAACGGCACCAGCAACGGGACGGTCAGTGATGGATTGATAGGGAAGGGAAAGGAGCTGAAGGATCTGGAGAAGATGGACGTGTTTAGCGTCAGCTGGGCTTTCTTTACCAGTTCCTTCTTCGCAACGTTGGCAACTAGTGTAGGTACTTCCGTCTTTGGACTCTCACAGGGTTTATTGTCGTGCTTCTGCTATTGAGATTTGGGATTCTCTTCAGACCGCCTACTTGTTGGCAGCACCAACATTAGTCATCGCTGTGATATGAAAGGGAGGTCGGCTTACGGCCCGCTTGCATTCCCGCTCTGACCTGTTGTGCTCCTTTGCAGGCACTTCATTCCGTGAAATGTGTACCTCCTTGAACTTTTCTTTTCTTCATGCTCCGACTAAATCATTGCTGCAAATAGATGATAAGGCTGGTGTTGGCATGAAGGAAGTTGTCTACTTGGTGACCTGCCCATTTGCTTTATGCTCCTTGTTGCCTATCTGCTCAGCTTGACAATCTCTTCGGCGTAGAACGCTCTGTTCTCTCTCATATTTACTCCTAAGGATTGAATTGTAACACTTTGGGAAGTTGCGAATAGCAAAAATGTTGATATGTGGATGAAGAATTGGTAGAAAGAGACAGCATATTCAGTCCTACCAAATGTAATGTGGAGATCACTATCGTATTTCTGTCCTAATTTAAATAACCCTGGAATCACAGGACCGGGAGAAGCATATCATGTTGATGAACCATTAGAATCCTGTACCCAAGCATACTTGCACTAATGCATTTTCTCAGATCTTCCTCTTAAACCGTATCGAGAACATCGTTCCTGCCCGTCGCCCGACTGGGTTTTCGCTATCACCTCTTCAACGGCTCGCGTACCGACTCCCATCACTCCTCCTCCTCCTTCGATCACTGTATTACCTACTGCCATCCTCTGCGCTAGAATCGCTTCCTGCCTCCACAACCTGGGGTATATATCTGTCTCTCCTCCTCACGAACGTTACGGAGACATTCTTACGAGCCATTGAGAATGACTTGTCCTCTCAAAACTCTATCCCGCTTCTCTCTCTCGCTGTCTTGCTACATAACCACTCGAAGCATTTTTCTAACCCTGAGAAATTGGGTGAGAAGGAGAAAGCTTACATGGGACATGTGGACACTTATCTCTTTCTCACGCTCCTGGAACTGTTTGCGCTCCACCTCACCTCCTGTTTCTCCCCGCCCATGCGACCGATCAAACTCCATATCACTGCCACCTTTTCATTTCTTTCGCAATTCCTAGCGCTTCTCGCTCTATATCGTCTTTATTCTGGATCTTCAAAAAGTGGCACAGAGCATTACATGGCTTTAGGCGGATCGATCTGGGCACCGCGACGTATCCCAGAGCTCGCGATGGAAGCAATGGTCTTCGTTCACATCTTCTTGTCATCCCTCACGATAACAATTCGGGAGGGCACAAGCGCTCTGACGCTCGAGCGAGTTTTCGGGGAGAGATCGGCGTGGATGGATGGACGGGACGAGTGGGTTCTTGCGCTTTTGAAGTACACCAACGCAATGCTGGAGAACTCGGAATTGACGGGAATGAGCAATGAAATGCCTCCTCTCAATTCTCCTCAACAGGTTTCGATTTCGAGGTTCAACCAACCCATGACGACGCGAGGGCGGCGGCGGGGACTTGGGAATGAGATCCAGACAGTCAGAGTCGAGGATAAAGACTGGCATAATCCTCGATGGAGCGAACTGAAGCGATTGGCAAGGACTATATCGAGGATAGGCAGGTATTGGGGAAGGCAAACACGACGGAGATTGCTATTGATATGGCCGTGGGGACGAGAGGTGGATCTGCAGAACTGGCGCTCTGACAGTCCTGCTCCCTTCATCGAAGTGGCAGAAGATGGCGACAGTGATTCCTCCTGGGAGACAGAGTCCTCTTCTGGCGCCTCTGATTCATCGAGCGATTTGAGATCGGATGATGAAGGTAGCGATTCCCACAACGAAGGTCTGGACGAGCTGTATGCCGAGTTGAACGAAAATCTCACTCCATCAGAACAAGCTGAGCAGGCGCGTCTATTGATGGCCCACCTTTCCTCACGCAGGACCATCACGCGTCGTTCTTGGGCTACCCAAAACATCCAGAAAGAACCAGACGCAGAGAAACGAGCGGAGTTGGAACGAGCAAGACTCTGTATAATCTGCTTATCGGAGAGAAGATCCATCCTGTTGTGGCCATGTCGATGCCTCAACATGTGTGAGGACTGTAGAGCTTCGATTGCAGAGCGGCCTGGCAGTGAGAGCTGCCCTACCTGTCGAAAACGCATCGATGGTTACAGCAAAGTCTTCTTGCCGTGATCATTTGTTGTCCAGAACAGAATGTAGTGCTTTCTACACCAATCCAATGTATCAACTTGCCATATCTTTCAATCTCCAGTTGAGAGCGACATGAGAATTGACATAGGCAGCGTCTACCTAAATGTATAATCTGAAAACATCCCAAAATACCCAAAGGAAAGCATCTATGACAACAGCAAGCTAAAATACTCAGAGAACACAGTAACCCATGTGTGCCAGAATCTTGAGCAGATGAAAAACCGAAAGTAAACTGAATTATGACTAGATAAGTTCGCAGATAAAGGGATCATTCTTGTATATCGTTTCACGATGAACTGTTGTCACAATGGATGCGAGGCAATCAGCAAAGAAATCCCAAACCCCAAAAATGCGCTGTGATAAAATGCACGACCCTCTCGAAGTTGGCCGACCCAAATCATGAAAGAATGCGTGGAAAGGAACGGGTTGAGCTGTCATGACGGACGTAGTTATAACATGGAACACGGCTGGACATGCGAATCAGAAGGAGCCAATGAATTGTATCGGGAATGCAGAATGGTGCAGAAACTACGCCATATCTTGAGGACAGAAATAATCGATAGATTGAGGGTTTTCGATAATATCGTCACCATCATTATCGGAATGCTGGATTGATGGCGGAAGCGTTCGCCCCTCGTCAAAATCCTTTTGAAGTCGGATAAGGCTCGCCGCAAGATCCGGTAGACTTTGAGCTCCTTTGACAACCCAGTCATCAGCACCTGACAGATAGCCTCGCTTCATGTCGACCTCGTTACTCAAACCCTGCCGGTGCCTTAGCCCATGCACAGGAACGCACCATGATACAAGATACTTACAGTTAAAGCAATCTATCAAATGTGCTCAGTACCTTGATGAAACAAGACAAAAAGACTTACAATTCTGGATCGAGGAAGTCTCTCTTCTTCCTCGTAAGCACGAATCCATCTTGTTGCAGTCAACCCATCGACGTTCGGCATCTGTAAGTCCATATAGACGACGGTGGGTCTATGCTTCCGATAGAGATCTGGAGTTCAAGTTAGAAACAATACTTCAGTCCCTGACAACATACCATAGGCTTCTTGACCATCACTGGCTGCATAGTACGTGAAATTATGCATCTTCAACATGCGTGTCATCACGTTGCGAGATATCATGTTATCATCTGCCACCAACACAGTCTGTGGAAATTATCAACTATGAGTCCAACCTTAACTCCCTTACGTACCACAAGCTTTCGAGGAGATGATCCAAAGCTGGTTTGCGATTCTGGTTCTGTCGAAACGGTGAAGTCAGTGGAGGAGGAAGAAGCAGTGGCCACCTTCAATTCTGGGGCCCCAAGGACGGAACCGTTGGGTTGTGGATCCCCTGGAGCGAGTGTGTTGATATTTGAAGATGCTGGAGGCGAATCAGCAGAGATCACAGGAGCAAGGGGTGATGCTCCGGCCATCTGATTATCGAACAACTTTTTCAGATCATCTGAAATGATGGATCGGCGGAACTTGACGTTGTCCTCCGTTATAAGAGTCTCTCCTTCCTTTAATAGGGGAGTTGGCTCATGAGGATCGGGATCCAGATTGCATAGGTGGAGTGGTAGGATGACAGTAATGGTCGTTCCCTGTCCGAAAGTAGATGTTGCCTCAATTTTGCCTCCCATTCGGCGTACAATGGAGTCGACAATACTCATTCCCAGACCTGTGAACACCTATCGACATAGCTTCGAAGGAGAAAGTATCGGCGCACCTGCTCCAGAAGAGAATGGATTCTGTTGCTTAAAAGGAAGAAAGAGTTTTTCCTTCAAAAACTCTTCATCCATGCCTATTCCGGTATCTTGCACAACGAACGAGACAATCCGAACCCCCTTTTTAGCTGTCTTGCGTGATGTGTGCAATTCTCTCAACGTCATTTTGACCCAGCCAGACCCTACAAAGCGATGAGTCGGCATGAATGTAATTTAAGGAGGGCGCACATGTGAACTTGAGGCTGTTGCCCATGATGTTGATTAGAACTCTGTGGAGAGGGGTCAGTTCTCTGCAGGTATAGAAGGAGACGGCGTACCTCTTGAGACCAGCAACATCCACATCTGCCAGCCATCCGCCTTTACGGTCCTCAACCTCGAGGATAATGTCGACATCATTCGGAAGCTCGGACGCGTTCTTCGGGCCTTCAGCGTCGACACTCACGGCCTCCGATTTGCGCTTTCGCATCCAACTGCCTCTTGCCACTTCTTCTGCCAAAGCCGCTAGATCTACTGTTGTCAAAGTCCTGAGTGGAGCTTTAGCTTTCGAATCGTCGTCTGTCGCATTCGAGAGTTTGCCATAATCAAGGACGTCTTCAAGTAACTGGCCTAAGGTCTCTCCGCAAACAAACGCAGCAGACAGAAGTGGATCTATTTTGGTGAGTAATTCGGGAGGGCATGCCATTCGAATGAGCTCGAGTTGACCAACTATGCTGTACAGGGGACTTCGAAGCTCGTGGCTAACCTGAGAGACAAAAGCGAGTTTGGCTTGATCTGCCTCAACCACCTTCTTTTTCATCAAACTAGCCAAGCAGACTGCGCCAACGCTCTGAACAAATGCTGCATCGTCAATTTCAAAGCGTAGATGTGCCGAGCTTGTCACGATGATGGCGAGAGTCGCGTTCTTAAGGTGGTCGAAGAAAGGAAAGCAGATCGAAGCCTGACAATCGTCAGGTAGCAACTTCGCAAGAGCATGGCGAGCGGCCCGACCATCAAAACGCGAGATACCAGTCTATCAATCGCCATCATTGACCGAACATCAGATCAGAAAGAAGGCTCACTCGATCGTAGTTGGCTAAAAATTTGCTCAGCCTTTCCCGCAAATCTTCCCGCTTCTGGTTCGTAGGTCCACCATCTTCCAATGTAAAGTCCTCTGCCCATCCATCACCACCGTACTTTCCCAAAAAAGAAATACTTCCTCCCCCTCGATACGTTGGAGCAACTGTTCCCGTCCCACTCGACCTCTTCCTCGGTTGGGGAAGTGACGGCGCAATCGTTGGGGTTCTGTCATCTCCAGTTTCTTGTCTCCGATGCTTTACCTTACTACTTCGTCTGCGGGTCGGCCCTTCGTCGAAAGGAGTGACGTTCGAAGGGGTAGAAAATTGGCTGCTCTTACCGCTCGGCAAAGCCGTTCCACTGCTAGGATAAAAGTTTCGAAGGTCGAGCATGACGCAACTGTCAGCGTCCAAAAGCTCCGCGATAGATTTCGCAGCCTTGTCAAACATGAAGGTCTTCTTCTTCGGCGGCGCAGACAGGGAGGCCAAGTTTTGAGGAGGAGGGGAAGGAGATTCGGAGCTGTTCTCGCTGCCGGTGGAATCAACAGGAGAGGAGGGACCTAAAAGATCGGACTGGTTGCTTCCTCCGTTTTCCATTCGCCTCTTGTCTGTGTGCCCCCAGAGAGGGGGAGTAGGAAAGGGAGAGCCAGTGCTGCGAGTAGACGACGCTAGTTTGGAATTCCGGCGATTGAGTTGAGTAGCCGGTCTTGAGTCTTCTCTACTCGCCAACCCAGTTGAGTGGGATGCATCCTCTTGACTCTTCTCTGGCTCCTCGCTTTGATTCAGGACTGCGTCCGAGAGAAAAGTAGTCAAGAACTCCCTCATTCTCCTCTCTTTGTCCCTCCTCTCCTGCTGCCATGCTGACTCCAATTCCTTCGAAATGATTGCCGCCAGGTCCGACAACAGCGATTTATCATGATCTGTAAACGTTCTCGGCTTATTGTCGATCAAGCAAAAGGTCCCAACCGGCACTCGTTCCTCCGACAGTCTTCTCCTTCTCCAAACATCCTCTCCTTTACTCTCGGCCGGCGTTCCACTCTCGCTGTCCCTCGGCGAAGCTCTCGAGCTCGCAGACAACGAAGGACTTGCGGACGACGATTGATTCGCGGGTCCATTGAACCAACCTGGAGTGGTAGCGACGTGAGAAGTACTGGTGCTCCTACTTCCAGAATAAGGAGTCTGTGACCCTGAAGAAGAATCGGCTTTAAGACAGATATTGGCTCCGGCATAGAACTGAATTCCACCACCATCCTTCACGAAAGGATTATTCTCGAACCTCCAATCCTTCCCAGCATCTTCCACGACGAACGGTTGACCATCCCTCCTCAACACGCTGTGGGGACAGATTGCTTGTGCTAGATCACACATGTCAAAGGTCCCATCACCATTGTCTTTCACGACGTTCGACCATCCGATTTCTGAGGTGACAAGTTGGTGATCGCACAGCAAGAAGGTAATGATGACAGTAGTCGTCCCCCAAAAGCCTTTCGCCAGCCTAGCACAGCGCTCCAAAATCTCTCTATTCTTCCGTACATCCAACCCATAGCGCTTAATGACCCTCTCCCTAGCTTCTCTCTGCTCCCTATCCACTGGTGCCGGGAAGTAGCCATGTTCTTTGAAGAAGAGTAACGGATCGGTTCTTCGAGGATCAATGAACGTTGGAGCAGATCTTTCTTGGACGGGAGATAGGGGAGAAGAGGCACTGGCTTCCCGAGCTGAATTCGAGGTTGGCGGATCGAGATCTGGCGATACTTCCGGAAGGGTGGTCGAGGTCCACAACGGAGAAGGCTGTGGAGGGAAATATGAGTCGTTGAGGGATAATGTACGATTGTGTCGAAGGGAAGAGGTTCCGGGGGACTGAGGTCTCGAATGTGGGGAACGAGGAGGTCTATGGCTTGACGGAGCAGCATTAGGGGCAAATCCAACCCGAGGAGAGCGAAAGTCCATCATGTAATTGGGGAAGGGGAAATATTCTTGACTTGAGCGATTCCTGATGGCGAAATGCTGGGCGAAAGGGTTCTCTTGCGCCTCTTTCGAGCTGGACGTAGACAAGATCGAACTGGCGCTCGTCGAGCTTTCCGATCCGGGAGTCGTGAGTATCATTTCGTCTAACAAATTCGTCGAGCCCCTCCTGAGATGTTTGATTATCTCCGGCATTTCCGCTGGTCGATCGGAAGGAAACTCTCCCCTCTCATAACACCGTAAGAACTCCCTCCATTCTCTCACCATCGAGATCGGGCACCCATTTGTCCCGCACTCGACAGACCCAATCCGTGAGCCGTGAACGAAGGAAGTTGGTGAGGCAAGGATGGAGGACGAGGGCGAAGCCTGGTGCTTGATTCCGGGGGAAAGATTGAGAGGTCGCGGTGCTGGAGGAGAAGCTGTGGGAGGGGAGATCCGAGGAGTGCGCTCCACGTCTGAAGTAGGGGAGGCAGGGTTGCCGAATGGTAGCGGAGGTGACCCCGGTATAGGACGGAGGGTTCGTTGGGAGTTCAGGAGGATGGAACGAGTCGGTAGGGAAGAGTCAGATGTCGAACGACGACCAAGAAGACGCGGACGTTGGCTCTGGTAAAAACTGTTGGATGTGGAGGAGGGTGACGGTTCAGGCTAAAAATTGGGGATGCTGTTAGCTGTGGAAAGGTGTGATGGCATGAGTCGCCAGACCATCTTCCAGCAATTTCTCTTAGCTTGTATATATGGTGATGGCTAATTGAGAGTCGCATGACACCTCAAATTTCCAACTCTCAACGGAAGAAAACAATCCATCCATCCTATGACATCATGCCATCCCTCAGCAACGGAGACAACTCACCACAGCCACAGCCTTTCCCTTACCCTTCAACGCAGAAGGTGATCCAAAGCCGGTCTCCTCGTGAGCCTGACTATTGTCAAAGATGACAGTCAAAGAATCTGCCTCGCCGTTGCTTCCGACTATGGTCGTGGCAGTAGGATCGTTATGGGGCTGAGATGAAGGAGAGAGTTTTATAAAGTGATGGGATGAAGAAGGGGTCGAGTTGACCATGCCGAAAGAACGAAAGCAATTCGAGAAGTTTGGCGGCTGTTGTATATGAATTGGCGTGAAGTTCTAGTGGACAGTCGGACACGGTCGACCTTGCCAACTTGGATTTGACTCGAGATTTCGCTGTTGACCCTATTCCAATTCGCAATTCGAGTACTCACGATGATATTTGCTTAATTTCCTGTCAATTCCCAGCGTATGGACTGATTGTGGGATCAAAAAGTGTGGTTGAGGAGAGCAAAGGCGAGGTGGTTGATGATCGGGACAATCTAGGGTTGCTGTCCCTGCCATAACCATAACCCGACTTTAACCCTAAAACCTCACCTGACCCTTCATTTCAGCTCGATTTACTATGGGTTTCTGGAGAAATGACAGCGCAGTTGAAACGCGAATGAATTTGATTTGGGTTACAGCAAACTGTGTATCGTGAAAGAGCACGAGATGAGCGCCGAATTGCTTCATATTGTGACAGGGCACAGTAGGTTGCATCCACTTCTTTGGGCTTAACTTCTGTGTCCACATCTCACAAACTGGTGCAGACCTCAACGTTTAGTGTGCCCACTTAGAAATCGAGATTCGTAAGGTATTTCGCTTACGAAGAACATGAAGCTGCGTAATTCGGTCTTAAAATAATTTTTGACCGCCGCCTTGTGGCATGCGCACATTTTAATGGAAGGAGAGAGTTGTAAACGGCCTGCTGACCCATATTGAATAATCACAGCTCGGCTTCTTACACGTTGAATGCCTATTTGTGAGCTTCTAGAAGCTGTGATACTTTTGGGATACGTTTCGGACGCAGTGCACATGCCGACCAAGACTGTTTAAGCTGGAAGCAGCATATCCGAGTCAATTTGCACCAGTTGTCGAGTATTGATTTATGCTTGTTTGAACTGTCGAGCCACTTAGGTCGCATTAACTTTGACATCCAACTAACTATGGTTTCCTTTCTGCTCTTTCTGTCTCGGATATTCCTCCCGTCCCTGTGCATTCTATGATTACATTACATGACTTGTGGCGACGTTGTGCATGGGCCAGATGGCAAAGGTCGAACTTGACGCCACCATGTTCGATGGTCGATGCTGACAAATTGTTTGTTGCAGGACCCTCCTTTCGGCTTGATACCAGATGAGTTTCTCAGGTTAGTCTTTTGTCCTGATCTGCCCATGCGCACTGATTCATCACGAACACCGTAATCTCCTGCTCCTGTCGATAGTTGCTCCTGCCAATATAAATATTTCAATATCCCGTGTATTTCGGGGATGCGAGCTTGACATCCACTCCTTCCCTCTCAAACTTCTCTAGAATCCTTCGCTGAAGCTCTAGCACGTCCCGTTCATCGTCATCCGTTACGCCGAACAGGAGAACCGCCTCCTTCGTCCCGAGTTCCAATTTCTTAAGCAAGGGGATTGTTGCGCGCTCGAGGACTTCAAATAGGCTCTTCTTGTATTCCCAGCGCACGCTGTATATCCGCAATGCCTCGAGTGTGGGAGGAAGATGTGAGAGGATCTGGAAATGCCATGGCATGGGTGTTTGAAGGGTGAAAGACCGCAGGCGACAGAGCTTCGAGATGGCAGAGGATATTGCGTCGCCACATAGCTTGTGGGAAGATTCAGGAGGGACCGAGCGGGAATAAGGGAGCAGAAGCTCGAGAGAAAGGTTTTGCAGCGACAGTGGAAGAAATCCGGCTAGAGCATGGATGATGGGCTCCGTACAAGACAAGTACAATTCTAAGGACGAAAGGTGAGGAGATTGCGCGGTTAAAGAGCGTAGAAGCTCTTCGTCGTGATCTTGAACGGACATCATGAGTGAGAGAGAAGTTAGGTTGAGTTTTACCGTGCTGGGAGGCAGAGGTCCAGCCGTCGCTCTGAGTTCTTCGATGTGAAGGACTGTTACCGAGCTGGACATATTTGTGAGAATATAATTGATGACCTTGTCGGCCGTCCAGAGCCAAGAATGGCTAATTTGGAACTCATCTTCGAAGAGGTAAGGGTATGAAAGATAGGCAATCTTGGATATTTGTCCTCCTCTCCTTAGAGCGGCCCAGATTGTTTCCTCTAAATCAGGATGGATGAACACAACATCATCGGATGGCTGGTGAAACCTGACAGAGCGCAGACTTGGGAGGAGATTCAAGATCTTCACGATGGTGGCATAGAAATCCATTAAGTCTTCATCGTCCATCTCCAGAAGGTCCACGCGAGAGACGAGGCCGCGAAGCTCCGGGTTGGCTTCTAGAGTTTGGAAGAGGCTTTGACATTGCGCGAGAGAGTAAAATTCTAGGTGCTGATACAGCATCTCGAGGGCAAAAGGAAGCCACAACTTGCAGACCAGGCAGAATGGCGCGATCTTAGATTCACGACGCGAAGGAAAGACATTGGTGCTTCGAAAGATTGAGCGAAAGTCCTCCTTTCTATCCGTCACAATATTCTGGAATATGAGTCGAAAAATCTCTGGAGGAATATGTTGGATCTTGCCCATTCCTGACAACACTGCGTTTTATTCAGAAACGGTGGGCTCCTCTCTGATGTAGATAGATCCATTGCTTACAGGAATCAATAGGGTAATGTGTTTGGTATAGAATGCCCAAAAGGGCCAGAACGGAGCATATACGACCTGATTATGAAATACGAATTCGGCTCCGTTAGAATGTCATTTTTTGGGTTTCTTGGTATTTAGCGGGACCTTCAGAGGAGATTAGACCACCATGATGTTCCACTAGTATCCTACTCATAACTGCAGAAGTGATCAGGATCGTAATACTTCTAACTACCACATTATGCACGAAGTTCCTTGCCAACATCAAGACGTTTCACAGTTCACAAAGTTACATTCATTTCTGCATTCAATCATATTTATACCAAATGGGAAGGAAGAAAGGCTCATTCTATGGGTTCCTGCGCACCCGTCCCTCTCAGTCCAGTTCCCCAGACTTTTGTAACGAAGGCTTTGACGTCTTTCATCATCTCTCCTTCGTCTTCATTGGCTTCTTCGCCTCTCTTTGATCCTAACCCAAGGCCTACAATAATAGGTTTGCCGTCATTTGAGAGAATTGCCGCGATTTGAGTGGCGTAGATTGATTCCAACGGCGTTGCAACCCCAAGGAGTGGCTTGACCAGGATTAAAGGGTCGATGGGCAGGGGAGACTCGGTTGTGGAGGGTAGAGTAGAAAGTTGGCCTGGCGACTCTTTGGAGACTTGGACCTAAATTAAAATCGATGAATCCCCATAAAGAAAAGTGGCCCAACGAACCCAGCAACCCACGCGACCGTCCAGCTGGCTGAAAATACACACTATTCGGTCTGCATAGACTTGAATGAGTAAGTCTGTGGCACGACCTCGAATATCTCTATTGCTTTGAAACGTAGGAATCCTTGACATTTTTTGGCAGTCAGGTGGGCGGAAATGAACGTAAAATGATCCGAACTTTGATCCAGTTTTCCCAGTTTTCCAAAGACCTAGTATAACAACAAGGGATCTGAAGCATCATAGGCGTGAAGGTAGATCTATAGAAACAAAATCATGATGATTTGATTGGAATCAGATCTGGTGTGTTGAACTGTGACCTAATGGCTTTGAAATCTCTCGATAAGATTTTCTATCGCAGAGTAGGCCTTATGATAAATCAAGGTCGCCGCCAGTTTCTTCGTTCGCCGGTGGACTATTGAAGGAATAATTTGCATTTGAACATATATACATCAGAAGGTTGTCAATGATTCATTTATTGCCATGTTCAATCTCGAGGTTTAGAAAGCGTTATGCCAATGGTAGCGTTTGAGTACAAAGGTTACAGACGATACTTTGGCAAATTTATGACAGCTTACACTCAAGACCATGGACAGCGGCGGTTTGTTCAACCTTTGTACGTGACGTGGGCGACCAAACTACTGTTCAAGGAAAGAAGGGTTTTCATGAAGACTGGTATCGCAACTGAGAAAACGATTTGTTGCATTGTGAGTCCATACACTTGATGACTATTCAGCCAAACCTCTGCAAGACCTCATCGCTCAAACTCCTGCCGCCTCCTTTTCTCCTGTTAAATCTCTGCAAATTTCCTTTGATACAAACAAAGGAGAATTCTTTCCCCCTATTTTCCTCCCTCTTCAAAAATTGAAGCGTCTGTTCGAGGAAGAGCTCTACTTGCCCCAATGCATTCTGAACGAGGACGACATGAGAAGCCATGTTGGGAGATTGGGATTTAAACGTCTCCAACAGTTCGATGTGATCACGATAGTGTTTTGCGACAACCAATTGAGGAATACCGGAGAGATAGAGCTGCGGGAAATGTTTGTTCCAATCTATCGTTTGCTTCGATGGAAGCGTTCGCATGTCCAGGAGGAGATTTTGAGGGACAATGTAGCCTGATTTGATGACTTGCAATCCGGGAGGAGCTGTGAAATGAGGATTTTGGGCTGGTGCCACTACTTCGGCAGGTTGCTTGCAGGCGTCTACTTCGAACCGCACGAGACATTTCATGGCACCCAGATTCTTCCCCAAATAAACATGAGAAAGAGGAAGAATATTGGCAGGACTTACATAGGAAACAATTCGGTTATGCCCACTTGCATTCTTGTTTGTTTGCGTCGTGACGGCCTTCACAAAATTTTGCCCAAATCCCCAGAACGTATTTGGGGGGATATCCTCGGTAGTCGCATTCTCCCACCGGCTAAAGATCATTGTCTTCTCTCCTGCCAGCTGAACATCAATCCTAAATTCCCTCTCTCTATCTGTCATTCCCGTGCCAGTCAACCACTGAATGAGCCGTTGGAGACAGATCCTGTCTGTTATCAGATCGATGTCGGCAAAGTTGAAGTTAGGGTTGCAAGCGTCGATAGCGGTGAGGAGTGGAGAGACAGGCGAGATTCGAAGTGTATCGGAGCGCGCTCCATTTTGGTCGATGAACTTGGTGCCAGTCTCTGGTTCAATATGCACCGGAAGACGAGGCTCTCGCCAAAATGGTGGACATCCTGTTCCGTCCAAAGCTTTCAGTGACTTCCTTCCAATCGAGCACAGAAAGACAAGCCTGGAACTTCGATAGCTATGCCTTGGCCCGGCGCTTCCACCCAATTGTACGAAGCAACTGGAGTTACATTCTCGATTTCGATGCAGTAATTAGATTGGGGAGGAGGAATGACAGTTGGCCTATCCTTTTCGAGGTCGATAAAGAGCTGCATTCTTGATGTATAATTGACTTTGACAGAAATTTATTGTCTCGGATCCGTGAGTCGTGAGGGGAGGAAAGCTACAAAATTGCTGAAAAAGAGTGAAGAGGATTGCGTGAGTAAACCTGGCACCCCATGATGCTACTAGCCCTGGGTTAGAGATGAACCGAGTTTCATGGACTTCAAAATTGTCGATTGAGAGCATTGTAAGGTATTCTTCATTATGCATCTTCCAGCTTTTGCTGCTCTTCGCCGGAATAGGCTTGTTTGTTTAGAACCTCGCCGCATTATTGCAGCCAGATGGTTCCCAAAGAGCTAGAGGGAGCTACTCACAACACACGTTCCTCAGTATTGAAACGACACCAGTTTGAAGTGTTCGCGGGCAGCAAGTCGGTTCGCTTCCCAAACATGGTGATCAGCGCGTGATTCAAGGAAAAACAAAAAAATACACACGCACCAACAGCAGTCACACTCAGCTTTGCCTCGGAAAAATAGTCAATGGTCGTTGTTGGACAGTTACCCCTTGCCATCTTGAGGGGTAAGATGTTTGTGTGTCTGTCACGTGACTAAATACTTGGAATCCCTTGTTGCGAAACCTCTAACACAAGGAGTAGCAGCAAGCTCCTCAAAAGGGATTGGTACAATGGAAGGTAAGCATACTCTTTATGTAACTGAGCGTCACTGACCAAACCCAACAGCCGCTATGGCGGCAGACCTCGATCTTGCTCCAGAAAGCTCGAACCACGATACCTCTGCTCCTTTGCTGGAACGAGAGCATCAAGCGCAGATGGACCTATCAATAGAAGAGGTATTTTTCATTTCGTCGAAACATGAGTGAAGACGGCGAACAGGTTTGTAGCCCTCAAACGAGGAGCCACCAGCGAAGACTACTCGATACGGTCGCAAGATCATACCTCCATCCATTCTATCGACCAGTAAGCTTGTCGTGATTGTAGCCCAAATTACAATTATTTGACACGACTATTGCTTCTAGGCACGACACCGCGGCTTCCGATGAAGCTCAAGTCGAAGAAGAAAGCAAGTCCTCCACCGACACAAGCGCGACAATGCAAGATCTGTCGTGGCCAGTGGGAGACGAGTAGGAATAAATTTGCATTATGTGCCGGTTGCAGGTGTGCCCATTTTACATAACTGTCCACTAGAACCTGACATTGGCGGAGTGAATTTTATCACCAGCTATGTCATAACCCGCACATTCTGTTAAACGACGAAGACCCCTCTCTAACCTTTTTCTGCACTTCTTGCGATCAAAAAACTGCCCAAGAGCATCCCTTGTCGCGTTACCGCCACGATGATCTAATCTCAGGAGAAAAGTTCCCTATTCAGGATAAACGAGAGTGGCTGAACCTGCTTCCACACCAGATTCTCATCGAGCTCATCCTAGGCTTAGACGCGACGAGGCAGGGACTAAAGCTATATCCTCAAAATCTTGAAGAGCTTGTGCAGTCCAAGAAAGAGGAAGATCGGAAGCGTTCAGCGGCTCGAGCGAAATTGGCTTTGGACAAGCTCTCCAAGCTTCGTCATTCAATAGAGAAGCAGAGAAAAACTGGTCGCAAAAAGCGAGAAGGACCTTCCATTCCAGGTGTGGCGCTAGATACACCTGCTATTCCTATCTCGTCAAATACTCTACCAGGTTGACGCCTCCTGTCGCGCATCGAAGTTTTTCTAAATAAGGGAGTAGGATACGAGGATATGATAGCGTCAGCTATCAAAGCCATCAATGATCCCAATGGTTCCCCACCGCGTCTAATTTTTGAGTGGATGAACGAGTGTGTCCGTATTCCCCCGTTGGTCCTTACTTATTCCGTCATGACTAGTGCGTATCCACTCCACAAGAATTTCAAAGCCTCCGCTTCTCAGACACTCACCAAGGCCGTCAAACGAGGCCGGCTCACAAAAAGTGGCTCATTGTACAAACTGAGTGACAGCTGGGACGAGAAGGTCTGTTTTCTACTCTCAGACTACACCTAGAACCTTTAATCATATCTCACGGGCGTGTAACAGACTGCGACCACTGCTCGAGGCTACAGGAAGCCAGAGGCGGCAACAGAGCATCCCCTCAACTACGTTGGGGAAAAATCGCTCCTCAAACCGAAGGAATTCTATGCTACGCCTGCTTCCATGGTCGCTCAAGCTTCCACCTCCTCTAGTACACAAGACTCTCTGGGAAACAGTCTTGACAATAGCTCAGCTTATCCAGCGGACAGCCAAGAGGTGAAGGTTAATTTGGCGGATCCTCTGCCTCCAAGTGTGTTCACTCGTCATACTCTGTTATTAATTGCCTTGACAATGGAAGCAGTGGAAACATACACTCCTAATCCAGGACAAACCCTCTTCCGCGCCGACTCCCCCATTAACGCTCTCGATCGAGCAATCGAATCCATCCTCTTGTCCCATCCGTACCTGCGTGCTTCTTACGATCATGGAATGGGATATAATCAGGAAGAAGCAGGAGAGCAAGAAAATTTTCAGTACGAGAAGATGACGAATGAGGAGATTGAGAGGGAATTGGCCGCTTTCGAAGATTTTCTCAAGATCCCAGTGGATGATCCGAATGCTTCCTCTTTTCCACCACCAATCGACTTCCAGTTCCCTTTTCCGGAATCACAAGCGCAATTCCCCCATTGAGATAACGACTCATTTTCAGTTCATTCGGTTCGGTTCTGAGTGAAGCAAGAAGTAGTGGCTCCCAACACGGTACAACATCGCCATCAACATCGTCATCGAGGGTGTGAAATACGACTAGGAGTTTGGCTTGGTTTTGCGCTCTGCTCAGTGCTCATTACGTGCTCATTACTTATGATGTGCATTTCGTCTACACACGATATATTACTAGATCAGTAACGGAATAAAATTTCTTGATTAACACGGTAGATTGGGTCATCACTCTTGCTCCTACCGGATGATTTCAGCGGACTAAAAGCATCTGAAAAGATATTCACCTCATTTCCACTGCCCTTTCTCCAGTTCACCGGAAGCGCTCTCATTTCTCGTTTGCCTGGTCTGGTCCGTTGGGGGAATAGCATTTGGTGTTGCACTTGTGAAACCGCGACGAAGCAACTCTTGACCGGAAAGGAACATGAGAGGGATGGTAAATATTATGATTGCGATGCGATGTTGGGTGCCCCACGGCTTGGGAGCTGGTTTTGCTGGCATGTCAAGTTGAAAGTTGAGAAAAAAGGCAATATAGTATTGATCAAACCTTATCTGTTGCATAAACTTGACCTTAAGATTGTAATGCCTGTAACTCTATTTCCTTGTCCGAATCTGTGGTAACGGCCGCAATCTAACACATTCCACATTGCAGACGACGACCACAACGACGCCTCCTCCTTCTTTCTTCCTCAAATTTCATCCCAAACCGTCGCTCTTTCAACCACATCAAAGAACAGAAACAACAGTCTTTCTTGGCCAGCAATCTCGTCATTCCGAAACACCTTCCAACGCGGACTTTGGACCACAAAAATCGATCACATGTCGTCCAACCGACTCTCTTACAACAACCTCGACCCCAAGACGCCTAACTCGGCGACTGCCTTTTACCCTCCTTCTTCTCCTGTCGATTTGGATCACAATCCCAATCGAGCATCAGCCATGTCCACCAATCCGATGTACAAGCCTACAGGCGGAAAGTGGTACTCCAATCCGTGGGTGAAGTGGGGAGTACCAGTTCTCGTTATTGCCGCCATTGTCGGAGGAGTGGTTGGAGGTGTAGTCGGGAGCAAGAACAGCGGAAGCAATAAGAACGTGAGCGGAGCGACAGCGGGGAATGAGAATGGTGGAAGCAGTAGCCATAGTCCTTCGTCTACCAGTGCGGGTCAGACCAGCGGTGCCACTGCTACTGGCACATCTGCTGCCCCTAGCGCCACAGCCAGTGTGTAAGTCCTTTCTTTATATGGAGGGGGGTATGTTCCTTGTTTCACGGACACAAGGTTGTCGTAAGATGAATGAAATTTCAGCAATCTGCCCTATGAGGATGATTGTGTCTGCCGTTGAGACTGGTGAAATGTCGATTACATCTTTGAAAGTGTGCCTGGAAAGGCAATCAGACTTGCTTCTCCACTCTCCATGCCGCACAAGACACGAACTGATCATATGCTTCTTCAGAACCCCCGTTACCAGATGGGACTTTTCAACAAACAAGATGAGTGTGTATCTCTTTTTTATGGGCACGAGGGCACCGTCTAACGTTACCTTGCAGTTGGAATGAACCTTGGTTTGTGGTTCCCCTAAAAGTATGACTTCTATCTGACGCTTCGCTGAAGGAAACTGGCTTGTCCTCGGTGGATTTTTTTTAACTCAATGATTCATAATGAATAAGCTGATATATGATTGAATAGAGCGATGGATGAACGAGGACTGGATCATTGAAAAAGCTGGTGCTGATGCCTGGGATGAGTGGACTTTTACGTTAGTCCATCCGTCGTTCTTTCCCTCCGCTTCACTGAACTCTGTCGTGCAGCTCGATCTTAGGTAAGGATGCCGCGTTGCCCATACTGCAGGATCACTGGAACACCTGGATCACTGAGGACGACATTGAGTTCATGCATCAATCGGGGATTAACCACCTCCGAATTCCCGTCGCTTTCTGGCACTTTATCCCCACTCTCGCTGACGAGCCGTATCTCGCGATGAGTGGTCAGATCGAGCAGGTGGAAAGGATCATGCAATACGCTTATGCCAGAGGAATGTATGTGTTGATGGACATGCATGGATTACCAGGATCTCAAAATGGCGAACAGCAGAGTGAGCTTTCATCCTCTTTCCAGTTGTTTCTTTGCGATAGTGCGCAGCGTTGAATCGGGATGTTTTGGGAAGGTGGACACAATACGACGGACGTCAGATGGTACCAAGATGCATACCAGCAGAGGACGACACAGACCATCGCTGCGTTCATTACTTGGATGGAGAATACGCCCTACAGGTCTATCATTTCCGCCTTCGACGCTTGCAATGAACCCAGGTCAGCTGGCTGTTCCCTCATTCCGTCTGTTTGGACTGAGAAGGATTCAGGCCATACACTGACCAGCAGTTTACCATGTTGAGGACATACTACGAGAACACATATCAGGCGCTGAAGGCCAGCTCAAACCCGATACCTATGATGATGGCGCATGGTTATCGTGCGCCTTTTCTTTGTCCATGTTGTGCCAGGTACTGACGATTGCAATGATGAGCAGCGACTGATGCCCTTAACTATTGGCTCGAATTTGTCTCAGCCCACGTCACCACTCCTCCTTCTCTCTTGTACTCCGACCATCCTTACCCAGGTTCGTCTTCATTGCTCCATCAATCTTTAGACTAGTGGTGTGATGACAGTTGTCGGATAGGAAACTTCCCGCCTCAGACTGACCAGCAAGGCATTCTGAACCAAGTCTGCAATGATGCAAAGAGGTACATCGGCTATCCCGTTCCAACTTGTATCACTGAATGGTAACTACTGTCCTAAATACCCTCTCGATATGATTCTCAGAACCATTAGGTCTCTCTACACTGGAGTCAAGACGAGCGATTTTGAAAATCAATTCTATGCTGCTCAGGTCTCTACCTGGAACTGGTTGGCAGGAGGAACCTATTGGTCTTATCGAGTCATTCCATCGAAGGACCAATTAGCTGGTGGACTGGGTACGTTGACTGGCTCTTCCCTGAGTACTCTTCTTAGATGTGTGTGACAGATTACACACAATACAGCTTTGAGACTCTTGCAAAGGCAGGTGGTGTGCCGCTTCCCACATCTGCCACAGAAACGTGAGCCTTTCATCTCTCATATCCGATCTAGCTGGTAATCAGCGTCGTATATAGCCCTGAAGCCTACTTTGCGGGCCTCACCAATTACTGTGGAGCGGAGCCTGCCACCGGATCACAAAACTGGCCTACCGTGCAGCCATCTGCATGGCCAGGCACTTCCTCCACGAAGCGACGAGGAAAGCGACAAGCCTTTGTGGCATGAGCCTCACTACCTTTGTACTAGTAATCCAGTTCGGACAATGGGTTCTACCTCGATTTCCTTCAGTCTCTCTTTCGTGTTTCATCAGTTTCTTTGCTTGTTGTCTACTTCCAACCCTAGCTAGTTCTAGGAAGCACATTCGTTGATACCACCCCAGTTTTGCAAGCTCATACAAGCGCTTTTCCCATCCCATTCGATCCTTGATGTTCACAGGAGCTCAGTGAATTGCAGGTGAAGCAAAATGAATTGCACTGAGATCTGCATAGTTAATTGATAAGTTGACATTCTATTGTGACATTCTTAATTCCAAAATACCGAAACCACTGCCCAAATCATCCACGGCAAAACCGTGTGCATTACACTTTCACTTCGCATCCCTCTCTCTGGGATTACTCGTCCTTGACGACCACGTCTTCAGGCAAGGAGGCAGGATCGACTGATTCGCCTTCTCTTTGGGAGGGTAACAAAGTTCCACCAGCCTGGCTCTGGGTTTTCGTCCCACTTCCACTCATTGCTGGGGCTCGTATCGAGACATCTTTGAGCTGTTCTTTCTCCTTCTCCGACTTGATCTGCAGCTGTTGCATCTCCGAGACGAAAGACAGTCCTACATGACGCAAACACATCATGATCAGCTTGTACTTAGCACCACAGGAGCTGCTTACCCCAATAAGCGCTCGTGAACTTGGAAACATATCTGAAAAGTTTCTCAAAGTTCTCCTTCCTGATCTCGGGACTCATAGTCACAGCCTTGTGAATGGCCTCTGCCAGCTCTTCCGTGTTCCAAGGATTGGCGATTATCGATCCGTTGAGGGAGTGAGCTGCTCCTGCAAATTCGGAAAGGATGAGCACGCCGTGACCTTCTTCTTGACATGCCACGTATTCATATGACACCTATAAACCGGAGCTCTCAGATCAGGTTTATTTTGAAGGAAGAGGGTATGACGGACCAAGTTCATCCCATCTCTTGTGCTCGAAATTACTGCTGCCTCACTCACTGCATATAGGGCACAGAGCTCGTCGAAATTGACCGACTTGTGCATCCAATGGACAGGCATATACTCGACCGTTCCAAACTGGCCATTGATCCTCCCCACCATCTCATTACAGCTCGCTCTAAGGTTCTGGTACTCCTCGACGTCACCCCTACTGGGCACAGCGACCTGAACGAGCACGACTTTGCCTATCCATTCAGGGTGTTTGGTGAGGAAGATCTCGAGAGCGTGTAACTTCTGAGGGACTCCTTTGATGTAGTCCAACCGATCGACGCCGACGAGAATCTTGCATCCTTCAAATTTGCGCCGTAAGGCTGCAATCCGCTGCTGTACACTCTCCTTCAGCAAGGTATCGTGAAATTGGGTGGGTTCAATTCCGATGGGGAAGGTGCCGACGTGGGCATAGTGGCCGTCGAATTCCACACCTGCTCATCCCTCCACGGTCAGCTGTGGGCGAGGAGGAGGAAACAAAGACGCACCGTTGGGCATCGTTGGCAGACCTAAGATGCGCGTACACGAGGAAAGGAAGTGACGAGCGTAATCATAAGTGTGGAACCCGATGAGATCGCAGTGGAGAATGCCAAGGAGAATTTCTCGTCGGACGGGAAGGATCCTGTCATCGCAGGCGTACGTTGAGCGACACTCTAGGGGCTAGACGGTAGAGGATGCTAACCTATAGATCTCGGAACTCGGGAAAGGAGTATGGAGGAAGAATCCGATCTTGATCTCATCCCTCTCAAACTTCTTTCCTCCTTCACTTCCTAAGCCCAGACTGCTGCGACCCCTCTCTTTATCGTCTCCCAACCCGCTTCTTTTGCGAAATCCACTGCCACTTGCAACGCTCAAGCTACTGCTCCTTGACACGCTCCTCGTCCTCCTGCCCTTCTCCGGAGCCAGTGGTGTTGACAGTGGGGAGACAACAGGACTAGAGGAGGAAAATAAGCCTTCCTTGATCCGCTGCACCTCGCGCAGCGAGGCCGCTGACATTGTCGCCTGTGGATTCGGAGAGAGGAGATACCGAAGGAGGAGAGGCAGAAGCATGAGATGATAGTCTTGTACCCAAACGAGGTCGTTGGCTTGAATCTCCTGGTAAACAGTCTCAGCGAACAACAGGTTTGCTTCTCGATATGCCCGCCAGGCGGTCTCGTCAAAGTTCATTTCTCCTGGATGATCTAATCGAGCATGATCTCGTCAACACACAATCCAAAAATTTGACGTAAGAGGATGATGGGAAAGCGCACAATGGAAGAGAGGCCACAATATCGAGTTTGCGAATCCATTATAATGCGCATCAGCCAGATCATCGTCCAGATAGACTGCACGGCACTTGAAATCTTCCATGAGCTTCTTGTCCATTCCTTCCCTTTCATTCTCAGGAATCTCCAGCCCAGGCCATCCAAACCATGTAAATTCGACGTGCTTTTTACAACCCGCCAATGCGCTCACTAGTCCTCCAGAGGACATCTTGAACTCATACTTCTCGTCGATAGTGCTCCCATTAGGATCCTTCCGTGTTATAGTGATCGGTAAACGGTTGGCGATGACGATGAGACGACCGTTGGAGGAGCGCAGCGTGGGATAGTCAGAATTTGAGAAGTGCATCGTGGCTTACTGTTCGTGAGCGAGATTCAGGGAGGAACTGGTGCAAAGGTGAGATGGTAAGCGATGTTGTTGTGGGATTTTGACGTCGTTGTGGTCGTTGTCACAAGGCAAGGGAGATCTCCGAAAATGACGCCTGCCAAAACGACCAACTCGGTTGCTTGAGCCCAACTTTGCCCAAGACCTTCCCAGAAGCTGCCCTATATGTATCCTTGTAGTGAGCGTATCAGCGAAACGTGCCGGCAAGAGAGTTAAGGATTACCCCGGTGAGGCGTGGAGGAGGAGCTTGCAGTGACCGCGTATCGATCCGGAGATGGATCGATCGGATGGGGATCGATGGGTGAAATCTCCTGAAAGAGAAGGCTGGGGAGGCAGGATAAATACGGGATATTAATATTTAACGTTGATGCTTATGGTCTGTGACAACATTACGGTCTATGGTATGGGGGAGTTCATCCTTCTGGTGTCGCTGTCGGAATTTGGTAGCCTTGCAAGACTGCCGTTCTGTTTTGCCCAAGCTGCGGGACGATACGTACTCTTCAATACATTGAGTCTTCACTTGCTTTTATGCATGCGAGTCTCCTAGACCTGGAATCACCGTGTGAATGGAAGTAGAAGTAATTGTTGTTTGACATGACATCTGATGAACTTTCTTCACCTCCATCAAATCGCTTCTTAAATTATGCCTTTCAGGATGCTACAAGTATTGAACATTGAACGAAAATAAGGAGTTTACAGTCATTTATCCCATGTATTGGTAAATTGTCATTGATAATGGACACTGCCATGTCACGAAGATAGTTTTACAGGCACCCTCCCTGTCGCTTTGACCTCTCCAAACAACACTTTAGTCGCCGCCTCAAAACCCAACGGCGTGTATTCAAAACTTGCAACGAACGCAAGGTCGTCCACTCCCTCCACGCCCTCAAGATCGTAAGGAGTGCAGCTGGCCAAAATGACGATTGGAATCTTGGCCTTGAATTGTTCGCTGATCTTCTTCAACTTGGCAATCTGCCATGGCGCTCTGTCCGCGTTGCGAAGGGTGAAGACGATCGCCGATACTTCTGAGGCGGATATGGGGGACCGCTCTTCTTGTCCGGATTTGAGATAAACTATTTGTTGAGCAGGTACACGTCTGGAAATCGAGGCGGCCAGGGCGGAAAAGGAGGCGCCAGCTGTGTTTCGGATTTCCCCTCCTTTCCCTCTTAGTACGCCTTCCGCATCATCAATCGCCTTATTAAGACCTTCGATCTCCGGCGTGTAAACGAGAATGGGTCCCGACTTCGAGGACTTGAGTGGGAGTATAGAAAGTGGGTCGCGAATTACAGCAATAGATTTTTCGTATGCGCTCTCGCTCAGCTTCACGGCATTTCCCTTCGTCTTCTCCCAGCTCACGTTGAATTCTTCATCCGAAATAGTCGTCCCAAACCGCAGTTTCAAAGACTTGATCCTGTTTTGAGAAGCCTCCAACTCCTCCCAACTCAAGCGTCCACTCTCAACTGCATCCCAAACCTTTCTGATCGCTCCCACCTGCCGCTCCATCGTATGACAGATCATGAGCACATCAGCTCCAGCCTCCAACGCTCTCACTGAACCCTCCTCCACACCACACCCTCCTTGCGCAGGCTCCGCAATGGCGTCCATCTCCAAGCAGTCCGTCACTACCACACCTTGGAATCCTAGCTCCTTCCTCAGAAGGTCAGTAGTGATCTTCCTGCTCAGTGAACACGGCTCGTCTCCTCCGGTAATGAGAGGAAGTGCCATGTGTCCAGTCATGATCGTTGCGACGTTATCAGGGTCCTGAAAAAGGCGTTTGAAGGGTACGAGTTCGACGGAGGCAAGGTCGTCAGAGGACTTCATGATTCGTGGAAGTGCGAGATGGGAGTCGACGTGGGTGTCACCGTGTCCCGGGAAATGTTTAGGAGACGGGGCGACACCAGACCTGGTCAGTCCACGAGCAGCTGAATGCGCGAACCGTCCTACTTCCTCTGGATCTGCGCACTCGTGTCAACTTTGCGTGAACATGCGTTCTCCGTGTACTGCGCACCATCACCAAAAGAACGAACGCCTGGCGAAACGATTAACAGGTTGTTTTCAGTGGGCTAAAGGAGGAGCGAGCTTACCGATGACTGGATTCTTCGGGTTGGAATTTACATCCGCCACAGGACTATAAGCCCAGTTGACACCGAGCATTTTGAGTTGCTTTCCGGTGGCAGCATAGGTCTCTTCAGTGAGCTCAACAGATCCAGTGGCCGCAAGCGACATGGCCCCAGGACTACAGCCATAAGCATGATGAAGAAATGGACAGCTGTAGAAAACATACAATTGAGTAGCGGACGTTGAGGAGCTGAACGCTGAAACGAGTCCTTGCTCCTGATCTGTACCTATCATGAGCGGAAACTCTTGACCCGACTCCTTCGCGATCGTTTGTAACTCTTGTATCACCTTGCGAATATGGACAGCATCTACTGGAGCTCAGCTCTCCCATTCTCAGCTCTCAAACTGGACACCAACCTTTGACGTTCCTCTTCATGAGAATTACATTTCCGACGTGATACTCACGAATCAACACCTTGATATCTTCGCTAACTTCCTGACCATGGAATCCAAGCACGAAGTGCTGGTCTAACGTTTCAGCACGCAGGCTCCGATGATCGAATGATCGGGAAGGGACACACCTGGCCCAGTTTTCGCTTCACCTCTTCAGTGATTTGCATTTCAACTGCTCTCTGATCCTGTGCGCGCTTTCGTGCATGGGACTTTGGGAGGTGACAATGCGTTTTATCGCTCACTCATACGAGACCCCAATCGTAATGGTGCGTTGTGCGTGGGGAAAGGAGGAGGCATTCCGTACAAGCGCCATGACAAGGGCACGTGATATTTGGTTTGTCAAACACATATCTCATCTCGCTTTCCTGCTCCTTCTCCAGTTACAGGGTAAGCAGGGCAATATTCCCGGTAGTTCAGCAAAGTTTGAGCCATTCGGTTGATTGAGACTCTGCTGCAGAAATGGAAAGCTTCCCAACTTGAACCTTGGCTAGCTCCAATAGAGGTATGGTATGAGTGAGATATGCGTGATTAATATCAACTTCAATTCGAATATTCGACATATAACACGCCTGGAATCATGAACAAGAAAGGATACTCCACGTTCAAGTCACTCCCAAACCTTCACAGAACATACAGTCAATCAAGAGCCTTGTCCTAAGTTTGCACCAGGAGAAGCAGTTGGATCCATGGGCGGATTTTGCATTAAATCGGCTATCGACTGCTCGAGCGAATCAATCCTCGAAGTTGCTGCTTGCACTGGCAAAGTAACACAATCACAATCCTGTAAACCCAATATCCTTTAACGGGAGGGAAGGGGAAACGTACATCGCTCTTTGACTTCCTCGCTCATTTGATCAAATCGACTTTCCAAATTCGTAAGAAGTGAGTCCACCTTACCAACACAAGGGAAGCTGCTTAGGCCCTGCTTTCTTCTCAAAGAGTGAACGCACCCAATCATTCAGTTCCACAGCACTGGTAATCTCCCCCCCAAGACCAAGCTTCAATTCATCTTTTGTGGTCGCGTTTGACGAGCTAGCTGCAGCCGCTCCTTTGCCTTTTCGTAGCGCTGTCGGAGGCTCAGACCGCGAAGGACCAGCACGTGTGGGTTGAGAATTACTTGGGAGGGACAGAGGAGTAGCGGAGGCCATTCTCGCTTCTCAAGTGTTGATTGGTCTTGCTGCTTGTTGCACAACATAAAAACACGTGATTGGCGTGGTGCAGATGTTGAGTTGCTTGGTATATAACTGCAACTGCAAACGGACTTGTTCAGATATGAAAACAAAACTGCAAAACAGTATCTGAGGCCGTCTTTGTAAGGATAGTGTAGTAGCAAGAAAGTGCAACTTGCAAAAAGATGTACGAGAAGTGGGGATCGAACCCACGACCTTATGCGATTAACCGATGTTAAGCATATGCTACTACCAACTGAGCTATCCCCGCGTACATGAGATTGTGGCTAGAAATAATCTATATTGCAAAATCTACTCTCATTTCCTCATATATCGCTATCCTTTGTTTGACCTCAATCGAGACTGGAAGTGAATATGGATACAAGACCCAGCCTCATACATCCCATTGTCCCTCGAAAGTTTTGTGCTTTCCTCACCTTATGCCCTGGTCCATCTCACTGATATATTCCGAAAATAAATGTTACTGTGAGCCCAGCTGTGAGCCAAACATCTGCGGACTTACATAGCATCCCGGCTAGTATGGCCCCGAGCTCAGGCAGCTTCTGACCCAGCCGTCTCTCCGTCGTCAAAACGGGTTGAAAATAGTTGTTCTTGTGTCGGAAGTGGACCCGCCAATCAGGTTTCAAGCCGTTGCTTCGGCGCAGAACTTGGCCCCCAGGCTTTGATGATAAATTGTTTCGCGCTTGTCAACAACACGAACAGGTTGATCTTCTAGGGCCGGGAGGAACATTGGGGAGGAACGATTTCGTATTCTCGACTCTCATTACACGCTTAGCAAGCAACAGAATACGCTTTAGGTGAGTTGTTATTCACATTTTTTTGTCAAGTGGAGCTATCGACTGCTCGAGCGAATCAATCCTCGAAGTTGCTGCTTGCACTGGCAAAGTAACACAATCACAATCCTGTAAACCCAATATCCTTTGAAGGGAGAGAAGGGGAAACGTACAACGCTCTTTGACTTCCTCACTCATTTGATCAAACCGACTTTCCAAATTCGTAAGGAGTGAGTCCACCTTACCGACACAAGGGAAGCTGCTTAGACCCTGCTTTCTTCTCATCACACAAAAGAGTGGACGCACCCAATCATTCAGTTCCACAGCACTGGTAATCTCCCCCCCAAGACCAAGCTTCAATTCATCTTTTGTGGTCGCGTTTGACGAGCTAGCTGCAGCCGCACCTTTGCCTTTTCGTAGCGCTGTCGGAGGCTCAGACCGCGAAGGACCAGTACGTGTGGGTTGAGAATTATTTGGGAGGGACAGAGGAGTAGCGGAGGCCATGTTAGCTTCTCAAGTCTTGGTTGTTAACGTTCAACGTTCAACGTTCATCACTTATGGTCTTGCCGCTTGTTGCGTACTAGAAAGCACGTGATAAGCCAAGGGCAGAGATTGAGTTGGTTGATAAATAACTGCAACTGCAAAACAATACTCAGACTTGTTTGGATATGAAAACAAAAACTGCAAAACAGTATCTGAGATGTGAGGATAGTATAGTAGTAAGAAAGCGCAACTTGCAAAAAGGTGTACGAGAAGTGGGGATCGAACCCACGACCTTATGCGATTAACCGATGTTAAGCATATGCTACTACCAACTGAGCTATCCCCGCGTACATGAGGCTTCGGCTAGAAATAGCCTATATTCAAAATATATTCGTCATTTCTCATTATATCGCTATCCTTTATTTGACCTCAATCACCTCAATCAAGACTGGAAGTGCGGAATATGGATACAAGATCCAGCCTCATACATCCCATTGTTCCTCGAAAGTTTTGTGCTTTCCTCACCTTATGCCCCCTGGTCCAGCTCACTGATATATCCTGAAAATAAATGTAACTGTGAAGGCAAACATCTGCGGACTGACATAGTGTCCCGGCTAGTATGGCGCCGAGCTCATCTGCTTCTGACCCAGCCGTCTCTCCGTCGTCAAAACGGGTTGAAAATAGTTGTTCTCGTGTCGGAAGTGGACCCACCAATCAGGTTTCAAGCCGTTGCTTCGGCCCCAGAACTTGGCCCCCAGGCTTTGATGATAAATTGTTTCGCGCTTGTCAACGACACGAACAGGTTGATCTTCTAGGGCCGGGAGGAACATTGGGAAGGAACGATTTCGTATTCTCGACTCTCATTACACGCTTAGCAAGCAACAGAATACGCTTTAGGTGAGTTGTTATTCACATTTTTTTGTCAAGTGGCAGGGTTGAGTGGTTGGGTCTCGGTGGACCAGTTTGTGCAGTCGAGCCGAAGCAAGATGGATATCCTCCTTCATCACTTCGATGAGCTTTTTGGGCGATAGGCTATATGCCAAGTACTTCCCTGTCCAACAGCCCTGCGACAGCTTTACTCCCCTCCATGCTCGATCCTACCTAGATCCTTCCAACGCCGGTTCCAGCTACTCTACGCTTCCGAACGACACTTATTCGCCATCTCCAGACCTCGTCTGCGTTGCCACGGTCTCACGTTATGCACGAGACAACATTTTTAGGCAATTCACCTCGCTATACGTTCTCACAGCGATCGGCATATTTGTTCTCTACTTCTCCGTCGCTGGATTATCATACTACTTTTTATTCGACAAGCGGTTGAGAAAGCATCCGAAGTTTCTGAAGAATCAAGAAAAACAAGAAATTATTCATTCCTTACAGACCTTCCTACCTCTCGATGCCCTCACGACGCCGTGGTTCTTGGGAGAGGTGAGGGGACACAGCATGATTTATGACGGATTTCGCGATGGGCCGTGGGGATCAAGCAACTTGGGAAGTTACGGATACATCGTATTCAGCAGCTTGCTTTTCCTCTTCTTGACCGACCTGGGCATCTACTGGGCACACCGTGCTCTTCACTGGCCTTCGGTGTACAAAAGGTGCGTTCTATTTTACCTCATCATCATGCGCTGGCTGACCGATGACATCGTTGCAGGCTACATAAGCCGCATCACAAGTGGATCAGTGTGTTTTTTATATCTGTCATCGCAATGATACTAAGCAGCGGACAGTCCCCACTCCTTGGGCTTCTCACGCTTTCCACCCTCTCGATGGATACGCTCAGTCGTTGCCTTACCACATCTTCGTCTATGTCTTTCCCCTGAACAAGTTTCTCTTCATTGGCCTGTTCATATTCGTCAATGTCTGGAGTATCTTGGTACGACTTTCTTTGTTCTGGAGCTTCGATGATTCACAGCCGTCCAGATTCACGACTCAGACATGATATCTGACCACCCAGCAGAATACTACATCAACGGTCCTGCCCATCATACTCTGCATCACAGTGCGTACTCTTTCCTGGCTATACTTTCTCAATGCTGAGAGTGCTCGCAGTGTATTTCACCGTGAACTACGGCCAATACTTTACCTGGGCTGACCGCTACTGGTCCTCATTCCGGAAACCAGAGACCGTCGACGATCCGATCCATCGAGCTCTGGAAATCATCGCTGCTGAAGAGAAAGCCAAGACGGAGAAACTGGGACTTCACAGTGCCGAATCGTCAACAGCTTTGAGCGACGCCGACTCAGCATCCACTGTCTCGTCATCCTCCTCTCTTCCAGCAACGCCGCTAGACGAACCGCTATCTACTTCCGATCTGAGGAAGAGGAAGTAAGATAATGACAGACGTACGGCCTTTATTGCCGTTGCCAGGCCGAATTGTTGCATGATTGATTGATTTATACTTCGCCTCTGTTTTGTATTGGTTCGCCTTCGAGCTTCTGGTCGCTAGAGGAGGAGTCTTTTGAGCTCTTCTAATTTACATCTGTGGTCCTCGTCTCGGTCCCCTTAAATATTATCTCTTGCTCTAGGGGTTCAAAATCTTGTTACGAGATGTTAATTCACGGTGGTTAAGGATCACTTTAATTGTCTTGTCTCTTTCTTGAGAGTATTGCATTATCATCACTTCATCCTTCATCCTTCAGCATGTATGTTTATGACCAAATACCCACCCAATTCCATCCCTTAGAGTATAATGTATCCAGTGTTCCTTGTCACATCCTGAGTTGGCAACGTGATCAAGATGAAAGCAAGCTTGTATTGCCATAATAAACAGGTTGAGAGAAAGGACTAAATTACACCCTCAGAGTTCGACAGCAGTTCAACCCTTCCCACATCATGATCCATTCATGACATAGCCAGTTCCTTCTTGAGCTGCACCCATCCCGAACATGTCAGCACAACAGTGGTGAGCAGAAAATGAGGTGAGTAGCTGACGGACCTGAGAAATGGCCTTAGCAGGGTTCAAGCCCTTCGGGCAAGTCTTGGTGCAGTTGAAGATGGTATGACACCTGTAGAGTGAAAAGGTGTTCTGGAGCTTCTCTCTCCTCTCTGGCGCAGAAGCAGCGTCTCTCGAATCCGCGACCCATCGATAGGCCTGCATGAGCACGGCGGGTCCCAGGTATTCGTCCGAGTTCCACCAGTACGAGGGGCAGGAAGTGGAGCAGCAGGCACACAGGATACACTCGTACATGCCGTCAAGCTTTTCTCGGTCCTCAATTGATTGAAGGTGTTCCCCTGCATTTGGTCAAGCAGTCGTTAGTTACTGTGAGAGGGAGGAGGAAGAGGAAACGCACGACCGTCAGCTGGCGGTGGTGCTTTCAGGTATGGTTCGATGGACTTGTATTGTTTGTAGAACTGGGTGAGGTCGGGAACCAGATCCTTAACGACGTGCACTGTTCAACAAATCATTTGAAGTTGTCCCCAACAAGTTGCGTGGAAAAACGTACTGTGAGGGAGAGGGTAGATTTTGATGTCACCGGACGAGTCCCTGTCAATCCTCTTCAAGCAAGCCAAAGTGTTTCCACCCTCAATATTCATCGCACAGCTCCCGCAAATGCCCTCCCTGCAACTCCGTCTATCCATTCCAACACACACACTCTCAATACTCCATCACCGTAAGGTAGAAGGAGAGAACGAACCGGAAAGTGAGAGTGGGGTCAATCTCATTCTTGATCTTGATTAGAGCATCCAAAATCATAGGACCGCAGGCATTCAAATCAATCGTATAGCTCTGCATCTTAGGCTTCTCTGTCGGCCTATCAGGGTTCTACCGCGACCAATACCACCTCATAAACCACCTTGCAATCCGTAGGATGAGTACAACTTACCCATCGGTAAATCTGAAAGGTTTTCAACACCGGAGCCTTGGCTGTCGTTTCGCCAACAGGGGTAGCGAGTTTGTTAGCTGGGGTAGTCGAGATACTCCTCGAACAGGTAGCCACCAACTAAGCATCCCACATGGAAAGAAAAAGCACGAAAGCTCATCAATTTCTGGTCATTTTTCGCACAAGAAAGGAGACATACAGGCCGTGCACTAGGGCGAAAGGCGCGGAAGGCAGAGGAGGCGAGGGAGGTGGACATGTTGAAGCGAGTGGATGTGAGCTGGTGGTTGTTTTCACAAAGTGGTCGAAGTCCGGCAAATCATCATTCCGGCTTTCGCCGGGCGAATCAAAAGCGACCAATTTCCATCACACCAGCTTCAGTATCTACCTCATCCCAAACTCAGGCTCAGGCTAGGCTTCCAAGTCTTGAAATGAGCTAGGTTGGGAGTAGGTATAGTGATGCATGTCATCAACAGTGCTGGTCTGTCCTTTCCTGCGCCGTGACCTGCACCTCAGGCCGCAGGCTCTTCTCTTTGAGTGTCAAACAGTTATCACTCAGAAAACAGTGAACTTGAAAAAAGGCATCACAGCCTCCTCCGCTCGTAATTATCTGGTTCTTCAGGGATCCTTGAGCGATGGTAATGACTCGCTAGCCAAGAATGAACAATACCATTTTCATCTCTATCTAAGCTACATATTCCACGTGGACATTTCTAGCCAGCAGCCGCTCAGGCTGAAGGCCAGTTACAAGCCTTCACAGAGTAGTCTGTAGCCTGAGCTACCCAAAGGCTGAGCACTTCAGCCCAGGACTCTCTTTGATGAAGCTGGTAGCGTATTCCGTTCATGCATGACATGTTTTGCGCGAATTATTTCCAGCTTCCGAGCACTTTGAGTGTTGGAAATCTGGACCGTCTAGCAAATCTCCTCTGCTGTTCCAGCCCGTTCAGCAATGCAACCCATCCCCTCTCGAACTTGCAAAATGCGGAGTCTGCCATGACATCATACCTTCCAAACTGTTCTAAACATTTACCAAAAGTTCTTACTCCGCATGGTCCTCGATCGCTCCAGGTCAGGTTGGCGTCACGATCAACAGCATTTGGATTTTTGCGTCAATGCAGGTCACTGCATCTCCAAGGAGACTTGGAAACCAAAGGGGACAAGGCATCCTCATAAAAGCCTTCTTCCCCGTCTTCATTCTCCAACTTTCCTTTTAACGACCTGCTCACGCCTTTAACGTCGATCCAAACGAGTCCCTCCACTCTTCAATCCGAGTCTGTGTTCTGTATCACTTAAATAAACCTGAACAATGGCCGTCGGAAACATCCCCGGAATCATTTTCCTCCTTGGAGCAACCATTTTGCTCGTCCTTGCGTCCATCTCTGTGCCAGTTGTTAAACGTTTCTATTTTCTCGAATCGCATTTCAATGGCGTGGAATTCGCCGGGCAGTCTTTTGGAAGGACGAAACTCACGGTTGGGATGTGGGGGTATGTTCCAGTCTCCTTCGAAGGATTCCAGGTCTAAGAGGACGTGTGGACCAGATACTGCATCAACCCACCTGGTGGATTTGAGACCACTTGCTCTCATGCAAAGTTGGGATACGGACTCGATCTCGACTTCCTCAACATCAATGATAATGGAAGACTGGCTTCCGCGTTGATCAGAGGACTAACGAAAGCGCAAATTTTGCATCCCATTGCTGCCGGGATCACCTTTGTTGGTATGCTGGCATTCCTACTGAGAATGAACACTCAGCTTACACATTCCCAGCTTTCATCTTTGCCCTTTCCACAAATCCCGTTGTAGATATACTTGCATCAGCGATTGCTTTTCGTTCGTCTTCCGCTTCTCAGGTTACTGCATGCTCACCGTCTAGCAGTCGGGTTCATCGTCTGCGCAATTGTTTTTGGGATCGATTGTGGGCTCTACATTACAGCCCGAAACAGGATCAACGACGTAGACGACGACTCTACAGAACTAGGTTCGTCAGATCTTTCCTTCACTTCGTCCTTGCACGATCTCATCTCCGATTCTTGCAGGAAACGCTTTCTGGATGGTAATGACCGCCGTCATTCTCACCTTCCTTGCTTCCTTCCTCGTCTGCTTCGGTTTCTTGAAGAGGAGAAGGGCTAGCCGAAGGGGGGCTCCCGCACCCGTCATGACTGAGAGGAGAAGGTGGCCGTGGCAGAGGTACTAAGCTTTCGAAAGGACTTTCAGATTGGCTTTTTGACAGAGAAATGCCTGAACTTCGTGTATTTCAATGTTTCAGATTTTTTTGATCTTCATGTGATAAATTGTGTCTCGTTCTTACAGATGTTTGTTGAGGTTGGGATTTGATACAGAAAAGGCGTTGTGCAATAACGATAAACGAGATGATATACCAAATTTAATCAATTCCAATTGTATGTTGACGATGAACAAGACTCTTATTAAGCTTACCTGCATCAAATTGTATGCTCCGTCAGGTGTGTACTTTTCCAAACTGTCACAAAAGGTTTCCTGTGTTGCGAGGGGTCGCGCGATGTCGCAAACGGGCGTAATTCCGCTAGGTTGGCAGCGCCTCCTTCCTGGATCCTTCGATAACGACGGAAACTGTCAACCGAGGGCTCCACTGCACAACACTGCCGCTCAAGACCATAACAGGGTATCCGGCAGACGATAAAGAAGGAACGATTCTGAGTCGCTGTCCCCTTTTTCCGCACACTTTTGACGATCGTAGCAACGCTTTCAGGATTTCACGATGTCTGGGCTGTCTTTCGTTGGGATTTTTCTCCTTTTCTGTATGTTCGTCTCTCGACCATGAAAGAAACTGCTTTGATAGAAGTTCGATGCTCTAGCCGCAACAGGGCTGTTGGTTATAGCTTCCATCACAGCTCCCGAAGTCAAGCGATTCTACTTTCTGGAAGCCTTCTTCCAGAATGCCACCTTCCGCACAAACGTGGCAGGGACGGTGAAAGTCACATTTGGATCGTTCGGGTACTGCATTAGGCAATATGGATTCAAATCTGTGTGCACAAATAGCAACATTGGATACAGCAAAGGTGCATTTCTTGAATCTCTCGAGTTAGTGAGACGACTATGCTGACAGAGAAGGCAGGTTTGCTGGACGAACTTACCGTGAATGGATCCACTGTTACCGGAAAACTCGTCTTCAAGCTAACGAAAGCTCTGATCCTTCATCCTGTTGCCGCGTCAGCCTCTCCTCTCCTGCTGCTTTTTTTGTGCTCAACCGAGATGGATGCAGTGGAATTTCCTTCTTCGCCTTTCTTCTCGCGCTCTCAACAAATCCCCTTGTTGATATCCTTGCTTCCGTCGTTTCCCTGCTAGGAGTTGCGACTACCAGTGCAGCATTTGTTCTGGATTCCATCATATTCATCATTGCGCGGAACCGATTCGATGATTTACGAGGAGGATACGCTCGGTTGCACAGGGCATACTAGTTAGTTCATCACCTTGTTCCTTCGCCCTCTCAATATCTTGGATTTTGATGAACGAACAGCTTCACGGCGGCAGCGGCTGGCCTTCAGCTCATCGCGGCCTTTTTCGTCCTTTGTGGTCACTTCCGAAGGAGGAGGGAAATCAGAACCTCCCCTTTTCAACCTTACCGTCCCCCACAGCGGATACCGATGAGCCAAAGGTGGCCCATGAAGAACTTTGCTTATTCCCGCGTCAGCAGAGGTTGAACACATTGTGTTAAGATTCTTGAGTTTGAGAAGACGCACGGACGGTTTCCAGAATGTTTCAGGTGTAGGATGTTTTTCAGCTAAAATGTTGATGATTGCGCTGTATTTAGGATTTGCCATGGCCAATTTACGCTTTCGCGTCTAGAACCATAGTCGTCCCGAGCAGTGTGCTAAGTGTGGTGCAGAATCAGCCGAGGTGTGCTGGCCAGTCTCAAGACGACCGTTACCTCGGTTCACTAGAACATGAGCGGCCATTAAGGTGGAAAGGGTAGATTAGCATCTCCTGTCGCTTCTCAATTGATCAAGAGCTTTCTCGAGTTGGAATTGAAAGGCCAAGTTTGCAGAAGCCACTTGCATCCGCTTCGGAAGATTGACATGATCTCATTAACAAGCATCAGCTTCACTTCTTGCGACGTCATCGAGGCAAGTGCATTGAAAGTGACGTCATAACCTTAGCATCACAATCAGCTGCCTTCCCCGTTAAAAGGATCACTCTGCTCTTCATTTTTCTCCAGCATTTTCTCCATCATAACCAAGTGTAACGCTTCTAACGACCCCTCCAAGTTCTCTACCTTATAACGACTTTCATAGCTCAACGCAATGGCGCTTGGAAACATCCCTGGAATCATTCTATTGCTCGGTACGTTTTTCTCACTTCCGCAGATACCCACTAACGTCTCCTTCGACCATAGGTGCAACTGTTCTCCTCATCATCGCTAGCTTGGGATTGGAGACAACCAAAACCTTCTACTATTTGGACGCACACATTAGCGGTTTGTTATCCGTTCCAAACTCACGTTGCACCGTTGCTCATGTTGTTTGATAATCAGGTATTTCTGGCGTCACCGGAGCCGCGCGTTTGAAGTTGGGGACATGGTCATGGTGTGTGAATACAGGCAATGGAAACACATGCTCTGACACTGGTATTGGTTACGACTTGAAGAGTATGTCCTTTCTTTCGTTTCATATGGAAAACGCTGAAGGATGTGCTGCAAAAAGATCTATTTTTTTCTGGAATAAGTGTTTTAGACCAAAAAACTATCCAAAATTCTGTTATCGAAGGATTAACAAAGGCTCTCATTCTCGTCCCGATCGGAGCCGGCCTCTCATTCCTCGCCCTTTTATTCGCACTTTCTACGAATATCCTACTCGATATACTTGCTTCCGTTTTTTCCTTCTTGGCCGCCTTGGTGACCGGAATCGCAGTCTGCTTCGAGGCAGCTGCTTTTGTCATTGCTCGCGACCGAATCAACGATGCTGATGCGGCTAACGATTCCGCCACACTTGGGTACGTTTCCCGCATCCTTTTTTTGTAGGACGATGATTGATCGTTGACTCTCCAAACAGCAACAACTTCTGGTTCGTCATCGCGAGTTTCATCGCACAATTTCTCGCAATGTTCCTCGTCCTCTTTGGCTGCCTCAAGCGCCGAAGGAGCAGGTCTGCCTACCCACCCCCTGCCGCTGCTCCTGCTGCTCCTATGTCTGAGCGTACGTGGTATGGAAGGAGGAGGCCCGTTGTTGTCTAAATATCCTTTTTTTCGATTTTGGGTATCCAATTCGGTGTTTCATTGTATGAAGAAAAGATTGCGCTTGAGGAACTGGCGTCATTATTTGTTTGATGATATAGCAGAGGCTGCTTTTCATGTCGATGATTTTGGACACTTTGTTTACTATATACTGTTAATCCACAATGAATAACGAACCCATTACAGTAGCACTGCCGCTTCATTTAATACATCTATGCACGTTCTCCTTGTAGGACACTATCGAGAACAAAGAATATGAAGATTTAAAGAATCAATTTTAGCTCCATTTCGAAGCGAAAGTGAGCTATAACAGAGTTAGTGCGCACAGTTTTGACTGAACAACTGTCGCTCGACCAACTCTTCGCCCCTACCGTTCGACCTCTAGAACTCCCATCTCGATCTTCTTCAATCCCCATACGACCCCAATCTTTGTCCACCTCCAGCAGGTCATGAAATCTCTCACGCTTCTGTACACGACTAGTGCAGTCAGGAGTATCATGTCCAGATTGACGCCTTCGAGTCTTTGCACCCAGGCCATACGCTGAAACGGACCAAAATAGCATAAGGTGAGCGGAACCAGCATACTGGTCGCAAGGGAGAGAAAAACAAGTCCCAGGAGGAAATGGAAGGCTGTTTTCATTCCCCACGGAGAAGCTGAGGAGCCTTCCACTGGTCGACCTTCCATCCTGGCCCTCTTCTTCCGTCTTACTTGCTGTAAGTTCCACACCGCTCGTCCGAGAGCATCTCCGTGCTCATCAGGTATAAGTGGAAGCACTCCGTACTCTAAGGAATCAGTATCGATATCGGAGATGATGGCCATCAAAGCGTTGTCCGCCTCTACTTCTTCATCTTTGTCTTCCCCCAAAACGAAAGAAAAGTCCATATTAAGGCTTGCGGATAACCCTCGAAGAGCTGTGTGGATTGAACTTTCTAGGGGGTCGCCCCGCTCGAGGATGTTGGAGTAGGGATCTGCTATAGAAGAGAAGGAGAGGAGGTAGGCAGCGATGTGTCCTGAGAAGAATATGAGGAGGAGGTACAGAAGAACTGTGAGGAATAAGAGGGTGGGTTTGGATTCTGCCAACCCAGCGATGCGCCTGCGTGTAAAACGGTAGCGGTAGTGGCACTGCGGGCATTCGAAGAACGATTCTGCAGTAATGCCGCTTTCAATCAATAATACAATTCATATAAGAAAACATACGACTGGTAGGTGAAGCATGCCGCCATGCATCGAGGCAAGTGACATGTACGAGTCCAATGGAACCTCGGCAACGGCACTGTGAAATAGTTGAGCATCCAGCTTCACCATAGAGACCACAATAGCTAAGTAAAACACACGGGAGAAATAAGCTGTCCGAGTTCTGCATTCTCGCGAGCAAGGCAGATTTTACACTGCCGTTCATCCACTGGTGTTACTGCTGGCCACTGTGTCTCCTGTTTCTGGACACCTTGGGCTACCCTTTCACTAGGCTCCAAAGTCCCATCCCTCTCCCTGATTTGTATAATCTCTCCATCTCCTAAAGCCGCCCCGTTTGAGGTGTCCGTCTTCTGCGAACTAGATCCATCATCAGCAGCTTGCTGTGAGGCGGTGTTCAGGTATTTGTCGACTAGCTCTTGCTCTGCGTCTGTGACAACTGTTTTTCTCTGCCGTAGGAAATTCTCGAAGCTCTTGTTAGAGTCGAAAATAGGTTGGTTCGGCGGTTCATCCATGTCAAAGCTTGAAACTGCTGATGCGAAGAATTTGGAGGTATTTTATGCTATACTAGTAGTAGAAGTGAGAAATGGAAAATCGGCGTTACGGCAGCTCCCTGCACTGCTACTCCTGGTGCAAAGGGTGGATGTCAAGCAGGAATCAAGACGTGATCTGTTCCCGCAACGGGGAAGCTCTGCTCCGGGCCTATTTTCGGCCCAAAATATGCGAATGTTCAACTCAACTCAACCACAAAGGTGCAGTCTTGGTGAATAACTCGATTACGAGTTGCACACATCCTTAATCTCCTCTACGAGCGAGCCAGAACAAAGGGTATGAAGCCATATGAAGCTTCACGCGCAAAAATCCATTTGCTTATAGGAAATATTACAACAACGGAGAGAAAGGACCAACTGCTCCAACAATCTGCTAGTGCACTACCGTTCGACCTCCAAAACTCGCGTCTCAATCCTCTTCAATCCCCACCTGACTCCAATCTTTGTCCACCTCCAACAAGTCATGAATACTTTCACACTTCCATATGCGACCACGGCAACCAGGACGATTCCTTCCAAATTGACACCTCCACCTCTGCCTCCTCTGCGTCCCCAGGTCATATGCCGAAATGGACCAAAGAAGGATATGGAGAGCAGAATCTGTAGGACGGAAAGGAGGGAGATGAAAACAAGGCCGAGGAGGAAGTGGAACGTCATCTTCATTCCCCATGTCGGAGTGATGGAACCTTCCGCTGGCCGTCCTTCCTTCTTCGCCCTCTTCTTCTCTTCTTTCTTCTCCCGTGCTCGTTGCAGGTGCCATGCCGCTCGCCCGATAGCATCTCCGTGCTCGTCAGGTGTAAGTCGGAGAATACCGTCCTCTTTCACATCTAACGAATCCAAATCGACCCCGGAGAGAGCAGCGATGAGCAAGTCGTAGGCAGCGTCCTCTTCCTCGTCTTCATCCTCTCCCATAACAAACGAAAAGTCCATGTTGAGGGCCGTGGATATTCCTCGAAGTGCTGTTTGGAGCGCGTTGTCTAAGATTTCGCCACGATTGAGGACAGTATAATAGGAGTCGGCTAGGGAGGTCCCAGAGGAGGAGAAGGAGAGAAAATAGGTCGCGATGTGCCCCGAGAAGAAGATGAGGAGGAGGTAGAGAAGGACTGTAAGGGAGAACAGGGCGGGTTTGGATTCTGCCAACCCGGCGATGCGCGTGCGTTCAAGGCGGTAGTGATAATGGCATTGGGGACACTCGAAATATGATTCTACAGTCTAATTACTTTCGGCAATCAACAACAGTATAAGGGAAACAAACGAGTGGTAGGTGAGGCACGCCGCCATTCGTTGAGACACGTTACGTGCACAAGTCCAATGGAGCCTCGGCAAAGGCACTACGTAATATTTGCGCTCACCAACCAAGCCCTTGATAGCTAAGAGAAGACACACGGGAGAAATAAGTCGTCCTAGTTCTGCATCCTCTCCTCCAAAACATATTCGACACTGCGGCTCATCCACTGGTGCCGGCGCTGGCATTTCATCTTGCCGCTCCTTCTCTGCCTCTTCCATCTGGGCCTGCTCCACACCTTCGCTTGGAACGATAGGTTCCTCTTTCCCCGCCGTTTCCGTGACTTCTACGACCTTCTCATCTCCTAAAATTGCCCCGTTCGAGGTGGTCGTCGCCTGCGAGCTGGACCAGTTATCGACAGCTTGCTGGGGTAGCGTCTTCAACTCAGATTTAACAAGTGACTCCTGTTCCGTGACAGCTGTCCTTCGTTGCCGTAAGAAATTCTCGAAGCTCTTTTCAGGGTCGAAAAGAGGTTGATTTGGTTCATCCATCGCACGCAGTCTCAATGGAATAAGTGGCACGTGTCATATCCTTGCTATTTCAAATGAAACCTGCCGCATCTGGACGCTCACGTGATGAATGACTCGCACAAGGGGATAACCAAACAAGGGGTCTCACTCAGTATCAACTAGTACAAGGACAAGGGCTGTTCATCAATCACACAGAGTATCCCACAGGTTCGTCTGTTGCTAGCTCTACTGTTTTTAGCGTTAAAGATGTTTGGCATCAAAGGTTGCACAAGGGCATAAACAACTTCTGTTCAGGCCTAAAAACCCAACACTCGACGCGTTATTCCTCCAAATCCTCTCTGCTCAGGAATAAACGCTTTCCTTCTTGCTGGTACGCCGATTTTAATCTCTTTTGTTCTCGAGAGAGTCAATTCTGATCCGCAAACTGATCCTGGCTGACATTCAGGAAAACACTAGAATGGATCTTGATCCTGCATTGACGAATGCTATAGAAGATCTCAATGTCTCCATGCCTCCTTCCACACCGTCGCCTTCTATAACACACACCGCACCTCTCCAACCTGCCCCTCAGCCGCTCGTCAAAACTTTCTCCACTCCCTCCACTGTGAGCACCAAGACATGGCTTTCCCTTCCCTCCTCCCTCAGCTCCAAATCTGTCAACTCCAACACTGAGCAGCCTGACAATCAAGTTCAAGTTTCTGACCCTTTCAATCAGAACACATCTACGGTGTCTCCTAGGCCGTCCCTTGACAGCCTTTCTGACTTTGACGCCATTGATGAGGTCGAAGCGAGCAGGGAAGACGTTGGGCAACCACTCTTGACGAGTGCTCACGAAGTACAAGAGCTATCTATGGACTTGGATAGCTTAAGGAGGGAACATAGGGTGGATAGGTGGAGGCAGTCCGTCGAAGTTGAGAGCGAATCTTTTGAAGGAACCAGTGGGAGATGGAAGGATCATCATCCACCAAGCCTGCCTATCAGTCCTGCTCTTGTATCACAGCCTACATTCGAAGAACATCAGGAGTTCGTTAGGGAGAAAACGGAGAAGCCGTTGCTGGAGGATGAGCCTGCTTCGTTCGCCAAAGAACTGTTGGGATCGACTGTTGGTACGACTCCTCACATGTCGTACGTTGCCATCACATTTACTTCCCGTCGCTGACTTCGAATAGCCCGCTAAAACATAACGGAAGAAAGCACACGGTTGTCCCAATGATATCCTCTCTTGCATTGGCGGAAGCCGTCTCAGTCCCAACTCGCCCAGCTACGCCTTACAGTTGGAAAGCCACTGTCTGTCTTCTTTCGATCGGTTTTCTCGCTGGTGTCACCTCGTCTATTGCCTGCCTATACTACTTTACATCTATGTTCCGAGAAGCAGCTCGTGAAGAACACATTTCTCTAACTGCTCCACCGCCGATAATTCTCGAGCCTTCCACCTCTCCATCACCATCCATGACGTCCTCTCCATTATTTTCCATCACCACCCTCACCTTCATTCTCGCTAGCGGGTGCTTATACATGCGGAAACAAGTATCAAGCCCAGATCGTTTCTACAGACTATTCCTCTCCTCCGCACCGATTCGCGACTCTCTGGATATAGGTCTCTCCCTCCATCCTGATGATCCCCTACTTCGGCTCCTCCACGCTCTTTCATCTCCCTCGATCCCAATCCCTCTCCTCCCCCTCGAGCGCAAAGGATGGGAAGTGGATATGTGTCGAGCAATCTTAGGAGCAAAAATCTCTGTAGGGAAGGAGTGGCAGGAGCTTGTGGAAGTTGCAAGGAAGCGGTTGTCAGAACGGCAAACGAAGAAGTCCAGTGGGTTCGCATTTCAGAGGGAATTCGAGCTCTCGAGGACGTTCCCGAAGATGGAAGGCGATGAGACGCCAAAGAGGAAAAGAGGACGGCCCAAGAAAGAAACTTTCAACACTCATGCAACCTCATCGGGAGGGAAGAAGCTCAACAGACGTGCTTTGGCAAGCGAGGAGGGAGACGATAGCGATAGCGATCTAACGGAAGTAGAGGAGAAGAAAGACCCGGCGCAAGTGGATGCGCCAGGGTCGAACATTAAGCAAGAAGAGCCAACGCGGCTGACAGCCCCGGATCGGTCGACGATCGTCACGCCTAAGAAAGGGAAAGCACAGTTGCTGCACCCGAATGGGGATGCGACGCCGGTCAAGAAGGAAAAGAGCCCTTTGAAAGCTCTCATCAAAGAGGAAGCCAGTCCTCCACTCAGGAGAAGCCCTCGAATTGCCGCGCATTAGGATGTCTTGGTCAGTTGCGTTGGAATTTTGGTGTACTGGTGTAGCCCCTTCTTGTTGCATTCATAGCAGCTCTGGATCGATCTGGAGCAGTAATCTCAGCTCATGCTGTATTCAATATGCTCAAGTGATAAGTGAGAATCTATTGCAGACAGCCCTCAACGTAAGATTTGAACAAGAACGCGAGAATGTCTACAGAGCACAGAACGGGACGCATAGAGTCGTCATGCCTTCTTGTCGAGCACGGCAAGTTCTCGAAGGACTTCCGGTTCCCTGATGGTCCCTTAGTACAGTCTAAGATAAAGGAAGATGACAAGCTCACGATTCGATCTTTTTGAGCTGGGTCAATTCCAGCGTCTCACCCTGGGCCTTTCTGGCCTTGAGTAAGGAGATGGCGTTGAGCTTCTTCATCAAATTCCTCCTCTTTTTGTCGTCTGCACTCAATTCCCCCTTGTCTTCCTGTTGTTCGACAGCAGGGGCAGCAGCAGGCTTCACCTCCTCCTTCTCCTTCTCCAATGGGGTAGCGGCACCGCTAGCCGTAGGCGTCAAAGATGGCGTCGCATCTTCCGCCTTTCCGCCTTTCTTCTTCTTGGGACCACCCTTTTTCGGCTTATCCCCTGCGGTCCGAGCAGGCGGCTCCTTTCTTGAAGGCGAATGAGATCCATCTGCACCGTTAGCAGTGACGGCACCAGGAACTTGGCGTGGCCGCTTCGGGCTAGCTTGATATTGGCTGAGGCTTTGACTTTGTCGGCCACCGTCCCCATTTCGGCCGCCGGGGGGGACATAGGGCTTCCCTCCTTCATCTTCTCGCTTAAAGAGAGTTGGAGTAGCAGTCCCACGAGCTCCAGGTGGGCGATAGGCTCCCCCGCTCGCCGCTGGCTTCACTGGAGCGGCGGTGAGAACAGAAGGACTGGGTTGAGGTGCTGGAGAGAAGGCCGTTCGGAAAGGATGATGCTCTGCCGAAGAAGGTTTCCATGCGACCTGAGGTATATAGATCAGCCATATTCATCGCGGAAAGCGTTGAAGCAACCTGGTATAACTCCTCGATGGACTCAACATGCATTAGCCCTCCAGTAAAATGAAAGATTCGCACGCCATTGTCCACCCTGAGACGAGGACTGAGAGTAGAACACAGAATATACCTCCCATCAGCACTCCATTCGCAATTCGACGAGTTAGGAGCTTCAATCGTCGACATTTTTTTGAGCGTCTTCCGATCCCAGATATCTACCGTCCCAGACAGATTTCCGAAACCAGCGATAAGAATGAGGCGGCCTTGAGGATTGAAGGAGACGAAATTTCGTGGGAGGGAGCCAAAGTCGTGAATAACATTGGCGCGATGGTCCATCAAGCACGTTTTCGCAGGCATAACTGTTTCCTCATTAACAAGAGTCACTGTTGACAGAGAAAAGCTCACAGCCGTAAACGACAATGAACTCTTTGTCATTGGGAGACCAGTTGAAGTCATGAATACCTCCTTCTTTGTCTGATGTGAAGAGTCAGAAATTACTTCGCTTGGGGAAGACAGAACGGACCTAGAGCAACTCTAGCATCAAAACCTCCAAATGCGTTCATGAGGTAAAGATTTGTCTCTGCACATATCTTCTGAGTTCAGGTCTGTACCAAAGAGGAGCAACGTACGCCCATAATAGGACTGATTGGTCTTATCAACATCAGCAGTAGTCAGGAACAGAAGATTTGTGCCGATCGAATTCCACTTCATCTGGACGCGATCAGCCTTAAAGAACGTCTTCGAGGCTGAAGACGCGGCCGTCGAGGTGACGCTGAAGATTTTGACTGTTCCTGGTGCTCCCTATAGCGGATGGCAGTCACTCTCACTCATTGAGGTTACAATGGCAAGGACCAAAAGTACGAACCTTTTTCTCAGGTACGAACAGAGCCACAAAGTCATGATGGCCAGGGGAAACGCTGAAAGCATTCACCCCTTCGAGTTTGATTCTGTTGACAGGTGCAGATGAGAGGGATTTGGAATCGAAGATCTGAACTTCGTTCGTCACGAGCTTGAGAGCAAAAGCTTCGTTGAATGTGAATTGGTATTGCCTACGCGACAACACACAGCGATGAGGACGATATTGTGGATGGAGGAGTAGAATGGCAGACCAGTTATCCGAGCTTCGAGCAGTGAAGGCCGTTAACTCTTCCGCTGTTGGTATGGCCCAGATTTTGGCATTTTTGAGTTGGGAACCATCTTCCGGCTTCGCTGCTCCAGAATCTCAGTCCCATGTAATTCTCCGTCCAAGGTAGCATTGCATACAGTACCGCTCCCATGTTTGGAGGTAGGTTCCCTTTGGCGACAAGGCCAGATCAATGGCATTCTTCACGGGAATCTTGCACAGAACGCTTCCATCCGAGGTTTTATACACATAGACCCTGCGTACAATCAGTAAGTGACCACACCATATTGAACAACGTACTCTTCAGGAAATGACGCAGCGAAGAGTGCTCCGTCTCCGCTGTAGGCAAATACCTTCGACTGTCCTTCAGGTCTACTAAGACGTCAGCGAAATGTATTGCTTCATTGAGACATGCCGCACTTTTCGAAATTCTCGAAAGAGCTGTAACTTGGAGCGCTACCGTTCACGAGCTTCAGATCCTTAAGAGATCGGCCTTCACTTCTCCATGAGTCGCTCTTTCTACTATCTCAGATTGGTTCGACGACTTACAAGCATACTGGGGCACGGGTACTGCCCGAGTCTCAGGATTTGGGGACTGGGTTGGAGACGCCATGTTCTGGTGCAGTTTTGGGAGTTGAGTGCCTGGCGAAGCAAATCAATGTTTCGCTGGAGGAAATTGGGGAGCTCAGAGGCTCGAGCTCTGGTTCTTCGAGCTTTTGGGCTTGCGATTGATTTCAGCGAAAAAAATATCAAGGTTCTCGGGATATCGTAGCCACCTCGGGTCCGCTGCGATCGAAGAAAGGGCAAATTACGATAACTTAACCATCGCGTTACTCATGGGAAGGTCGATAATATTTTCACGCGAACCGAGTGTATCTATGTCTTCTGCAATTCCGGGATCTACAAAAGGTCTTACTGTCAAGGAGGAGTTAGACAGACTGATCGAGGTGAGTTGCGGCATCGCTCCACTTTACTGAAAGCTGACGCGTTTTGGGCCTCCAAGGTTCGCAAGGGCATCAATGTAGACATGGAGGAGCATATTAATATCTTAAAATCCGTACATTTCTTTGCGCAAATGCTGAGATTATGTTGTTGAACATAATCGGCAAAGGAAAACTCGACGATGAGCTCTCCCCTCGTTACGTATGATGGTTTTCCTCGCTCAGACATCGATGTCTACCGTGTCCGTACCTCTCGACAAGCGATAATCCGCTTGCGGAACGATTTGAATGAGATAGAGGCGGAAATGGGCCGCGTTGTGAACCTTGGTTTTGAAGGCGTCCAGAGAGCCGAGAAGGAGGAAGAGGAAGATGCTGAAGACCCTGAACTTGATTGGGCTGAAGTATCAATTGTTGAAAAAGGGAGTCCAAGTGACGAAGCAGTACGTTTTTCGAATCCCTTGCCGATGAGTTTTGTCGGGTGTCAACGCGACTGTGTTCTCCGCAGGGTCTACGCTTTAAAGACCGCATTTATCGTTTTGGAGGCATCACTCTCGCTCCTGGAGGTGTCTCAAGGGACCTTCTCCCACAAGTGTCTACTCTCGTACAGAGAGCAACGCAAAATCGCGTGCGTTTGCAGCTCCTCCCTCTTTTTTTTGTAGCCATTCATTCAAGCTGCGAGTGCAGGAACCAATCTATCTCCTCCTCCATCGTGGTGAACAGAAAGAAAAGGTCAGAGTGCGCCTAGCACCCAGAACGGGATGGGGCGGCAGAGGAGCGTTGGGGTCAGTTGTCACGTCGCTGTTTTCCCTCGAAGAATGCTGACGAGGACATACCAAGCTGTCTCATCGTTCCTATTTGAGAACTGCCTTAGGTAAGCTTAATCATAACGTGCTCAAAGATACGGAGTATTGTACCAACAATGTTGTTCTGTGTTCTGACATGTGCATCAATATCATTTTTGTGTCATCGTTTGCTGTAGCTGTCAGCCAGAGATTCAATTTTACTGTCAATGGCGGACACGTTCCATATTAATTGCCGTTAAGCCTTTTGTCCACAATGGCCTTGCTCTCATCAAAACAGATGCAGTCAGAGTCCACAGGGGCAGACTTTGAATCACACCCAGCTTACATTGTGTAGCTGCTGACAGGTATTTGAGGGATTCTATTCATCGCTTTGTTCATTCTTATGGGGACAAATGCTCGTTGTCCGAATGAGAGGCTGTAGGTTGACAGACAGTACTCATCGGCTAACGCCCATCTCAGTCTCTCCGAAGGTTCCAAATCGATTGATTTTGTCAATAATTGAGCATGATCGAACCTTCGATTTTAGCGCCGTTTTACAGGACACCAAAAGTCTGCCAGTCTGCCAGTGATTTTGTGAGTATGTGCACACCCTAAGGAAGTACCTTAGTGTATTTCGTGCTCTCTGACAGACTCCTTTTGTTGCTCTTTGAGCTGTATTCTTGCAAGCTCTCATTTGTGCAAAGAATCCTGTTCTTCTTCCCCGGAATCTTGCTGACACCCCCGGGTCTGCTCGATCCATCGATGAGATGGGTCAATTGAAACATTGGAGTACTTCTCACGTTCGACTCAAAGCCAAGCATTCAGTACATTGCATTTTGGGCTCACATATTCGCCGGCAAAGTTCAAAGTTCGCAACGGGGAAATCCTCCTCCCCTTTGCGTGGGCCGCTTTGAAGAAGGCAGTGGGGAACAAAGCTCGGATTTGATGCTAGTTGGCAAGATCTGCCAAATTATCTCCGCCTTCGGTTGGTCGGTACGAATGCACGCTCCTCCCTCTACCACGCTGCATTGATCGTGTGGCAAGACGGCGATATCGATTTACTTTACCCATTCATTTACGGATCATTAAGCCGAATTCCAACCAGCTGGGGTGGATGACCAGCGAATATCGCGAATTGTGAGACATGATATAAAAGAGCGCAGTTTGCAACTGCAGCTCAATCGCTTCGCGTTTCTTCCGTACAAAGCGACTCGCCATGGCTTCCACCATGACCCCCACCAGATCATTGTCTCTCTCATCCTCAAAGGATGAGAAGTACGACTTGGAACAGACCGAGCATGGTCTACCAGGAGAAGCTAGTCTGAAGGATATTGCCTATGTCAAGGAAGCCGCTAATGGTGAGCATGTCAGCAAGGATCTGTTAGGAAGCTAACTTTCACGGTAGTCGAACTCGCGACGGCAATTCAGGAAGGCGAGCAATTCAGAGCTTGGTCTAAAGGAGGGATGGTGGGTGAACTTGTTATTATAAAGGGTACCGTTAATCGGCCCGTCAGATTATCCTGCTCTGCTCTTTCTTGGGATTCTTGACGAGCTGCTGTAATGGTTACGACGGCTCGTATGTTCAATTCCGTTTGCTCCTTCAAACTCTAACAAAACTCATTTCAGGTTGATGACGGCTGTATGCCCCTTTACTTGAACAATGCTTCGTTCAGACCCTAAAGAGAGATAGATCAACGGTATGACCCCGTACAAACACACTATTACCCCGGGTTCACCTGGATTGAACAAAACGACTGGTACGTTCCGCGTTTGTTGTTGAATGACACCGCTTAATCGCTCGCTCATCTCAGGAATTATCTTCACCTGTTACACATTTGGTCAAATGGCTGGGGCTCTGTTTTTTGGAGTGCGTAGTCTGGCATCATGTCAAATGTGTACTGACTGTAAGCTAACAGGGTCCTATTTGTGATCGTTTGGGTCGCAGATATGGCATGTTTATTGGTTGCATCATCATCATGACCGGTGGTACGTTCCAAGCTTTGGGAAACTTTGTGGGCTCAGAGACTTGTACCAGCTGCTATCATTTCTAGCAGCAACGACAAAAGCCAATTTATTGCGGGAAGGTAAGAACCCCATCCTGTGTTCACAGTCTTTTAATATTTGTTCCAATCCAGATTTATCCTTGGCATGGGGCGAGTAGCATTTCGCTGACCTAACCGGTGCATCACTCACAAGGGAACAGAATCGCTATTGCCATCATCGGCGCACCTACTTATTGTGAGTTGAATTGACCCCAGTCGAGACTTCCGAGCTGGCTAATCTGAGAAACAGGCGTCGAAGTCGCTCCTCCTCACTGGAGGGGAAAGATCACCGGCTTGGTTGATTTTTTTTGCCTATCCTGTCGATTTAGCTAACGTACATCAACTGGGAAAAGTACAACACAGGATGGAATGGAGGATCGATCCCAGCTGCAGCAATTACCTTTGGAACGTCGTACATGACGAGCAACTGGGCCTGGCGTATCCCTTTGATTCTGCAAGCCGCCCCTAGCGCAATCGTCGCCGCAACAATTCTATTCCTACCCGAATCTCCCCGGTGGTTGATGGCTCATGGACGGCGAGAGGAGGCAATTGATTTTCTCGTCAAGTACCACGGAAACGGAGATCCAAACCATCCCTTGGTCTTGCTCCAAATCCGCGAATTCGAAGAAGCCATTGACAAGGACCCACCCAAGACTGGATGGCGCTCCTACCTCGCAGATTACGACTGGAGACCTCTCGTATCTACTAAAAACGCTAGATGGAGGTAATTTTCCAACATTAATTGTGAGACAAAATAATGACTCGGCCCGCAGGTTCTTGATGGTCTTTATGATGGCTTTCTTCGGTCAATACAGCGGTGAGTACGAATACTGTTATGTCTAGCAGCGTCTCACGCTAAGGCAGGAAACGGATTGGGCTACTTCAACGTGGACATCTACGAAAGGTGAGGTGTTTTGTGTGTAGCTGTCACAAGGGAGTTAACACCAAGTACAGCTTGGGTTTCAACTACGAGCAACGTTTTGCCATGAACTTGGGAACCACCTGTGTCTCCGCCCTCTGCGCTGTGACAGGCTCCTTGCTAGCTGACAGGATGCCGCGAAGACGGGTACTTGTGATTGGAACCCTTTTCTGCTCTTTCTGGCTTGCTGGTTACGTCGCTGCTGGAGCGACATTCCAGAATTCCAACAACGAGAACTTGAAACTGGGTCAGCTTGGAGCTGCGTTCTATTATCTGTTTAGTGGTGAGCTTTCAGCATCATCAAATCCCGTCAGAGATCAAATGCGTATTCTTCAGGTACCTATGCATTTACCTACACTCCTCTTCAATCCCTGTACCCAGGTGAGTTTCTTGTGGCCAGTAGACTTCTGTCTGACAGGAGCGAAAGCCGAATGTCTCGAAAACAAGGTCAGATTTTCTTAGTTGTAGTAGCAAATGGCTCACAACTCGATGTACAGGTTCGCGCGAAAGGTACCTTTTGATTTTCATCGACAAGGAATCAGGCTGACCACTATCAGGTGTCGCTGCAAAGATTTTGATCGTTAGCACCACTGGTTTCCTAAACCTCTATGCAGGTCAGCATCTTCCCAGAAACGTTGAACTTTTAGCTCACTTGGCCTTCGACTCTCAGGTCCTATCGCTTTAGGTAAACTTTTCGCTGCTTTACGCTCCACACGCAAGTTGATACTCGTCCAACACAGGAAACATTGGCTGGAGATATGTCTGCGTATTTGTCGGATGGGACATCATCGAATCCATTTTGTGGTACTTCTTCGCTGTCGAGGTGAGCCTCTGGTCCCTCTCCCCAAAAATGTGTCACTGAGTGTTTTTCAAGACTGTGGGAAGGTCACTGGAGGAATTGGACGAGGTGTTCAGTGCCGAACATCCTGTCAAAGCCTCTATTGCGAAGCACAAAGTCGCCATCAGGAAGGACGGTCGTGCCGTCGAGGTTCGCTGAACGCGATACTTTGCAAATACCTGATATTAATCTGTCGAACGAAAGTACTGTCTCCTTACATGTGCTCGGAATGCGTGATGAATGGAATGTCTGTGACTACGATCTCAAAGCATTCTGTAATGTGAACTGCCTTGAGGATTGCATACTCGCATATCTGAGGACTAGAACAACCTTTTTGAACGGGGAAAGAAACAGCTGCTCATCGAGAAACTGAGGAACATCTTAACCTGATAAACTTTCGATTGCTTGAGCTGCGCAGAAACATAGTTAACTTTATACTTCAACGGTGCACATCCTGCCTTTGGATACTCGTCTCGTCTTCTCCTTAACTGTTGCCTAAACTTTCACGCCGCGACAAAGTCGTGAAAATGCCTCGCTCTGTCTCTCCAGAACCTCGCCGCAGGCGTTCCCGCTCACGATCACCCGTTTCTCGTTCAAGAACCTCAAAAAACGACCGCGAACGCGACTACGGGCGAGATAAGGAGAAGGAGCGTCGCGGAAGACAAGACAAGGAGCGCCAGCGTTCTCGGAGTCGTAGCCGCAGTCGTGACAGGCGAGAACGCTCTCGTTCGCGAGACAGAGACAGACGTTCTTCAAAGCCATCAACTTCTAAGGCGCTTGCTCCGCGACCACGGTCTAGGTCTAGGTCGCGGTCTGCGTCTCCTAGCGAAGAGAAAAATAAACCTCCTCCTCCCAATTTTGCAGCTTCGGGACTGTTGGCGGCGGAGTCGAACAACTTTAAGGGCATCGTTTTGAAGTATAATGAGCCTCCGGAAGCACGAAAGAGCTTGAGGAATTGGAGGGTTTATGTGTTCAAGGATGGGAAAGAAGTTGGTGCGTTATCTCACCTTCTGCACGATGGGAAGGCGAAAGTGACCTTTAAACACTGGCTGGCGTCTTGGTGGCGGCAGACATGTTTCAACTCAACCGACAGTCCGCCTACCTCATTGGGAGGGATAAGATAGTCTGTGATATACCAGCAGAGCATCCTTCGACATCGAAGCAACACGCGGTCATACAGTTCCGACAGATTTGGGAGAAGAATCCTGAGACTGGAAAGGATAAGGGTATCGTCAAGTACGCTTCTTTCTGTCCACTCCAAATGCCTTCTTGACGTTTTGGTTTTCCCATGGCTAGACCCTTCGTCATTGACCTAGAGAGCGCAAATGGAACCATGGTGAATGAAGAGAAAATCCCGACGTCGCGTTATTACGAGCTTCGTTCAGGCGATGGTGGGTTGTTGATTCACTTATAATATACTCGCTGAAGACTTCCTTCACAGTGATGAAGTTTGCCTTCTCGTCTCGCGAATACGTGTGCTCCTCGAAGATTAATGTTTCACTTGACTTGCATTAAAACTACTCTAAAATCTCCAACAACATGGAGCACATTTGGACCCATACTCTTTACCTTCCCCAAATACTCCAGCTGCACATTCACTCTGAACCGTCCTTGTTTCCCCTCATCCACCCATCTCTCCTCCAACAGCCTTTCCACCACCTTCCTCACCTCTTCACCCCAAACTTCCAGCTCCTCCCTCTCTGCCTCTCGCTTCAAACTCACCCTAGACAGCTCCAATTCTTCATGCACCCTCAACACGCTGCAGTCACCCTCCTCGTCCAACTTCAAAGCTCTAACTCCGACCCAAAGACCAGAAGAAGGAGGCGATGACCATTCGTCCTTGGAGCAAGAGGAATCAGAGAAGGATGGTGGTAGACGAGCGGAGGGGAGAATTCCGAGTGAGACGTGTTGAGCTCGATTTCGGAAATGAGGCAGGCAGAGGTGGTTGTATGAGGGGAGGATGTGAAGCCTGCAATCCTGATTCGCGTTTTCAGGCTCAGAGCAGCTGGAATTCGAAGTGTCGCTCGTTGGGAGGACGTCGTAGGAGATTTTGACACGGGAGGCACCCCGCTTGAGACCTATGAATGACAGTGAAAAAATGATTTGCCTTCACATTGGGACGTGATGGAAGAACCTTTGATGGACCACGGATTGATTTCACAAGCCCATACCTCTTTCGCGCCAGCTATCAAGTAAGGCAAAGTAAAATATCCAATCCCTAACCGTCCATGAATCAGTCCTCCACCTCTCGTGGGATTCTGAGTAGCAGAAAAGAAAAGTAGAAAGTCACCAGCATAAAGATCGACCACCGTCCTCCCTTCTACATTTTCCAATCTTGCAATCCTCCCCTTCTCCGCTGCGTTCCCCCGACTAAACATTGTCTGTTCCGGCGCCCAGAACCACTCTACCCTCCTCTCCTCGCCCTTCGCAGTCTTCATCGTCTGCGCCAAACTCGTCCAAAACTCTTTCTCCTGCTCCTCTCTTCCCTCTCCTTTTCCTTCTGCTCCTTCATCAAAACCGTCGGCGCGCCACAGCCACTTGATTCGTCCTGTCCGCTTCTCGTCGGACCGTGCGATGGGGAGACGCAGTGCGATACCTTGGACCTTAAATTGGGACGCGAGGGCGGGGAGGGAGAGGGAAGGTGACGGTGCGGAGGAGAACAGGAGGAGGTTGGAGGTGTGCAGATATCGTGGAAGGTTGGGGGTCGTAGAAGACGGCAGTAGTGAGTCGTGCTGTGAGAGGTAGGCGAGAAGCTGTGGGAAAGAGGAGGATAAAGATGTAATAGCGGCAGCTGAGGAGGTGCCTTGAACTGTTGCTAACCGGGAAAGAGGGTGCAAAGTTGGAGGTAGAAGGATTGGCCCGTTGGCTGCATCGAGTTCTCCGTCTCGATTTAGTGTCTCATCCTTATTCCCTTCTGCTTCACTCATAATCAAAGTATGCATATCCAAATATCCATCTTTCAGTTTTGAGAGAGATATCCCCTGCTTTTTATCGAAAAAATCTTTGTCTTCGAGGTATGTCTTGACCACTCTCGTTAATGAAGGAGGAACAACGAGAACTACTCGAGACTCCATTACCATAGAAATATGGTCGTTGGTTCATGTGGAGAGAAGGGTGGAAATGAAAAGTTTGTGTTGGTGCACTCTTAGGTATTGGCTTTTGCCCTTCCTTTTTTATACCACTTCAATTGCTGCTTATGTTCAATTTGTAAATTTTGAATGTTGAATGTTGCATGTCTGTGACCATTTTAAATGCACATGCACTCTCACTCTCCCATCCAATAAAAAAAGAACGAATAGACAATGGAGCCTCACATTCCTCCATTCCAATCTCCAGCAACACCAGCACCGCGAACAGCTATCGTTTGCTCAACATATTGCTCAACTTAATCTTCTCCCTCCTCTCCTTCTTCCCTGTCTTCTTCATAAATTCCAAGCTCTCCTTCTCCTGTTTGCTCGGTTTCGCATCCAACAAACTCCACAACCACTCCGGATACTCAGAGTCGTCCAGAGCCACAGGATCCGACTCTCCTTTGTGAATGGCGAGGTTGGACAGCACAGTTCCTCCTGGAGCGGAGGAAATTGGTCGCTTTTTCTGCGGACGTGAACGGGCGGGAGGAGTGGGTGAAGAGGTGGTGTCGGTGGAGCCTGAGTAATGTTCAGGACAGTTCGCAAAGAAAAGAAGACTAGGAAAAGCTTACTGAAGCGTGTTGACATAGGGAAGAAGGGACGAGCGACTGGCAGTATTGTGCGCGAGAGAGCGACAGTACTGGAGAGCCAACGAGTGGACATTGGTATGGGCGCTGCTATTACGTGGGTATTACGAGTGTATGAAGCTGTGCCTATATGATGCCTGAACTGCTCAAGTGCTCGTGAGTTGCTTCAGCCGAAGTAGAAGGTGAATTGAGGAACGTGACTATCCCGAAGTCACATTTTTTGGTTCTTGATCACGAGGAAATAGTGGTCTGTTGAGCGAGATTGAGATTGTGATTCAGGCAAAGCAGGTACGAAAGCTCTACCTGTTGAGAGATCCAAGTAGATGTATTTGTGGACAAGAAGCGGCAACGGGCGGCATTAGGTTCATTACCAAACGTTGGATGGTCCGTTGTCATTCGAGCGTCTCGTCAGGTTGACGCGTTGACGTCTTAAAGCCACAAGTTGAAAAGAGGAATTGTTTATTCGAGCTGCTTGTTTGTTATTCTGGAGAATTTGAGCCGATGTTCACCAAGGAGACGAGATTGTTAGTGCATCGCGCTCTTGCAACCCTCTTCATATTTGCGTTACGCTTTCTGGCCACACCCGAAATTGAAGTAGCCCAATAACCCATGATCATATGTTCTATTTATCTAGGATTCTTCTTTCCGCGACTGTTGTGGCAGAAAGACAGTACAAGTGATAATCTTGCTATTCATTAGAATGGTGAGACGCCCATCGAGACAACAGTTTGGTCGAAGAAACCCCTCTTGTGGGTCCAATTCGATCCAAAACTAGATCAGAGACTGTCCAGGATGCAGTTGTAAAAACATAAGGAAGGCGTCGGCGCTTCCCCAGCCAGGCATGCAGCCATTTTAACCTGATATCTTTCTATGTATAACGATTTGGATCCCAATGCAGGCTAGTGCTCTGCACACTCTGCAGCTGAGCTAGAAAGAGCCCGTTCGAAATGCCCATAGAAGGAATTCCAAAATGGGCAAGTGCTGCCTCCGAAAAGGAATGTGCTTTTCTTCAAGTTTTGGGAAATCACATTGCCATAGGGACATCTGTCATAATTTCCTCCAATCACTTGGTCCAAGACATGGAGAGGAAAATTCGAACTAACGTTGGCAAAAAAAACCACCGTGCAATCCACATTCTAAATAATTTGCATTGTGGATGTTCGACTCAATGCTGCCCATCAGGGAAGAAGACTTTCTGACGACGATCAAGTCCACCTCTGATGCAGGTGGATATGGCACGCCGCGGGTACAAAAGTCACTTTCAACATCGTCACAGTGCTCAACATTTTATGACTATGATTTTAATGCAAACCCATGTCGCATTTCTACCTAGCCCCCACGTTGACGCTCCGTATATTGATTCAGGCTCAGTGAGTAGTAATTTGCCTCGTCCATGTCACTTCTGAGATCTCATGTCTCGCAGAAAACAGTGAAATGCTCAGAATACCGATTCGATCTTCGCAAGTGTGAGGAAGCATTCAATTTCCTGCGTGAGCTATACAACTGCTCAGACGTGATCGATTCCTCGGACAATGAAATCAAGAGGCGACCAACCAAAATCCAGGCCTTCCTAAACACATCTGGCCAGCTTCCGTCGTTCGGCGCCTCGAGGAAGAAACGCAAACCACTCGTGAAGCAATGAAAGCGACGCAGTAGACGACGAACATCTTGATGTTCCACATTTGCAACCTTACTTTTGTGATTTGGGTTTTCAGCCTGAGTTGTTGGGGTCTAGAAGTCTTGGATTCCATATGAAGATGTCTGTATTTTGGGTCTTCGACTCCCCGTTGATGCGTGATGCCAGGCTTTGAGTTCATCCATGGTGGCAGCTGTCACCAGATGGTATCACGCCTGTGATGATAAAACGCACATGCAGCCCTTGGGAACCTCGGATTGACCAGCTTCTCGCCAGCATATCTGACATCAAAAATCATACAATAGATATATGCGAAGTTTGGATTTACACGACCACCTGCTACTTGTTCTTCCCCGCGGGACGCCTCTACCGTTCCTATGTGTGATACGCCGTTAGCGATGTATTTGCGGCAACAGCTTGTCGATGGCGAGGGTTTCAATGGATTCGTTCACCTGGATCTCAAACCAACAACCTTGTTGGTACCTCAGACGCCTTAGATCATTGATTTCGGATTGCCTTGCGAAGTCAACGACAAAACCGTCTTAAAGGATATCGAGGAACTCGACCATGGGTGGCTCCTGAACTTGGAACAGAAGACGGGCCAGAGCAAAACATTGCTCCGATTCCCGCAGATCGATGGGCCGTTGGTCTGATTATTTCCCATGTCTTGTGTCAATTCCTTCCAAATGGTCATCCTCTCCTTCACCTCGCGACCCGTTTGCTGTCAAAAGAACCTCAGTCGCGGCCGCCAGTGGTTGAGACCAACAATTCGTTGATTTTGTAGGTCTTTGACATTGTGTAGTTTAGATTATTTAACACAGGTAGTTGGGGCAGGTGCGGCATCGAGCTTCCTTGTCACAGCGGTGTTGATACATGCAAAGGAATTGCTGTCTATCGGCTAGAGTCACAAATTGGTGACAGGAAACATCAGACGCTGAAGAAACAACGGCTATGTCACTGGAGCACACGGGAGAACATCTATGAGATGGCAGAAGGCGGTTAAGGAGAATACCGGCTGTGGCCAACCCAAGGGAGATTGTTTCGGGGTTGACGCGTGACGCCGGAGTACGCGGTGTGACTGCGCGTGAGAAGAGCATATTCTCTTGAGGATGGCATATTACCAATCAATTTCCTCGCCTTTGGTCTATGAAGCAATGCAAGTCCACTCGCACGAACGAGACTACTTCCGGAATGGATTGGTCAGGCAGCAACACCCAGCTTACCGTCGAAGCGGGAATGATGAGCCGACTGAACTAGATGGCCTATAAGAGCACGAGACCAGCTGTCCCCCCATCAACCCACTGTAATTAACAAGCTCAACATGTCAGACACAACCGCCTTCGTCCTCATCCCTGGAGCCACCGCCTTCGCTGGGCCCTGCTTCGCTCGAGTTACCCCTCGACTTCGAAGCTTGGGCTACGAGGTGTACCCTACGGATTTGGCTTCCGTGGGAGAGAGACCGGAGGGTCCAGCGAGTTTCGAGGACGACGTGGAACAGATATCGGCACAGATCCGAAAGCTGGTAGAGCAAGAAAAGGTGAACCTTTAAGTGGCTGCTGGGGCGGCGTTGATGATCTGAAATAGGACGTAGTCGTGGCCATGTCGAGCTATGGCGGGTTCCCAGGCACACAAGCTTGCAAGGGGTTGGCGGCTGCAGATCGTGCAAAAGAAGGGAAGAAAGGAGGCGTGGTTGCACTCGCATACCTCGCGTCATTCATTCCTCCACCAGGAAAAACGATCCGTGACGTGATGGGAGAGTCTCTACCTGAAGCTATGAAGGAGTCTCCAGTGTGTCTCCCTTCATTTCCGATGCTTGAGAACGAAATCTCATTTTGATCTGTAGAATGATTACATGGAAGGTCATCCCGAAAGTTGGAGGTACCTCTTCTGTGATGTCGGGGAGGATGAAGGCCGGTGTTCTTTCCTTGGTCACTTGAATGGAGGATAACTTGACGATGTTTAAATCCACAGCCCAGGAATTGCGTGACAGATATTTCTTGCCAGGAACAGACAAGCAGTCCACCAAATCCTTCACCGGGTCCGCCATCGATTATCCAGCTTACAAGTTCGTGGACACCTACTTCCTCTTGGGAGAGCTAGACATGGTCATTCCGCCAGCCACCAGTCACTGTATGTGTTCAACGCATGCTGAAGTTGGGAAATGGGAGGTAACTGGTGTGGATAGCTATGCTCGAATGGGCCAAAAATGAAGGCGTAGAAGTCAAGATAACCTCAATCAAGGCTGGTCACGCTCCGTTCCTTACGAAGGTGGACGAAACGGTGGAGTTTCTCGTCAAGACTGTTAAAGAGTGATTTCAACTTGAAGGTAGAAGGGACATTGGGTGAATGACGAGCATGGACTTATTAAGTGCAATGGGGGTTAACAAGAATGCTGTTGCTGTGAATTATAGTAATTCAATTTGCCTCAAATGGTTCAGAAACCCCTTTCGACGCCTCACGCCCGTCACAAAGTAGAGGAGGACAAAGCAAGGAAAAGCCAAATAGGTTAGACGACGGGAAAACAAATAAATAATTCCAACAGAACATTCAAGTAGTATAAATATGGCAGCTGAATGAAGGTAGGTCGGCTCTGGACCTCGACATCGGAGTACGTGGCGAGTGTACAGGAGAGGAGTTCGCCTCGAAGGTGTGTTGTCATTCGATTACGAAGATTCTGAAAGCTGAGTTATCAAGTATATCGAGTTGCTGATATCCGGAATGAAATGCTTGTCACAAAATATGAGCAGCTTACATCGAAGCGGATAGGAAGAACCGAGAGAAGGCGTATAAAATGACATGGAGTCGCGTCCTCTCTCTCCATCCAGTCAAGCCACTCAAATCCCTAACCAAAACGTTTATCGCTTCTCCATCCTCATAAAGATATGCCCAACCCGATTGCTTTCGTCCTCATCCCCGGCGCTTCAGTAGTCGCTGAACCATGCTTCGCTCGAGTTACCCCTCGACTTCGGAGCTTGGGCTACGAGGTGTACCCTACGGATTTGGCTTCCGTAGGAGAGAGACCGGAGGGCCCAGCAAGTTTCGAGGACGACGTGACACAGATAGCTGCACAGATCCGAAAGTTGGCGGAGCAAGGAAAGGTTCGCGTCCCTTCTGGCTTGAGTGATGGAGATGTGCGCTGACGATGAGTGGCCAGGACGTCGTTATGGCCATGTCGAGCTACGGCGGGTTTCCTGGAACACAAGCTTGTAAGGGATTGATAGCTGCTGATCGGGCCAAAGAAGGGAAGAAAGGAGGTGTGGTTGCGCTCGCTTACCTCGCGTCATTCATTCCTCCACCTGGGAAGTCGATCCGTGATGTGATGGGAGAGTCTCTGCCTGAGGCCATGAAGGACTCTCCCGTGTGTCCTTCCCTCCTCTTCCTGTCCTATCCCTCGTAAAGGAAAATTGTAGAACGACTACATGCAGAACCATCCGGAAAGTTGGAGGTATGCGTTCTGCGACGTCCCGATAGAGGAAGGTGAGCGTCTTGCTCTCGTCGGGCGAAGGAGGGTGACGACCGATTCAACAGCTGAAGAATTGCGCGACAAATATTACGTGCCAGCTGTGGACAAACAGTCAACCAAATCCTTCAACGGGTACATCGACTATCCAGCTTATAGGTTCGTGGACACCTGTTTCCTGTTGGGGGAGCAGGACATGCTCGTTCCACCGGTCGTCAGTCGTTGTGAGTATTTAGGGCACGTTATACTCATGATGCGGGCTGATTACACTTGTGCTCTGAATACTATAGCCATGCTCAAGTGGGCCAAAGATGAAGGGATAGAAGTCAAGACGACATCGATTCAAGCGAGCCATGCGCCGTTCCTTACAAAGGTGGACGAAACGGTGGAGTTCCTCGTTAAGGCTGCGAAA